>CM054057.1:238707411-238903789 GCA_028641055.1 Alopecurus myosuroides | reverse complement strand
TCTTGATTTTCAACAGTATGTTGAACGACAGTTTGGTCGCAAAATTCTCACCATGCAAACTGATTGGGGTGGTGAATATGAAAAACTGAATAGTTCCTTTCAACGTGTAGGCATTGTTCATCATGTCTCATGTCCACATGCTCATCAACAAAACGGTTCTGCTGAACGCAAACACCGTCATATTGTTGAAGTAGGCCTTGCTCTACTTGCTAATGCTTCCATGCCTCTAAAATATTGGGATGATGCGTTCATTACAGCTACTTTTCTTATCAATATGCTTCCTACCAAAGTCCTCAACTTTGCCACTCCTACAGAAAAACTTCTTCAAGTTACACCACAGTATGACTCTCTTAGAATTTTTGGTTGTGCTTGTTGGCCAAATCTTCGTCCTTATAACAAGCATAAACTTTCCTTCCGGTCAAAACAATGTGTGTTTCTTGGGTATAGCCCTCGTCACAAAGGAGTCAAATGTCTTGATGTAGCCATAGGCCGTGTGTATATTTCTCGTGACGTTGTCTTTGATGAAAACATTTTTCCCTTTGCATCCCTAAATCCCAATGCGGGTAGACGTCTACGGGACGAAATTTTACTTCTTTCTCAAAGTGATTCATCTACTCCATGTTCGGATAGGGGTGTGCAAACTAATGATCATTATTTGCGTCTTGTTCCCACTAACATTATACCCCAGGTTACTGTTGATGATCATTCCACAGATACTGCTGAAAATTCGGAGGAATTGGCTTCAAACGGAATATCAAATGATGTTACCAGCGCGGAAGAGGACAGCACGGAATTCCGTACTGAACTTACAGATCCCGAGGATGATTCCCCTCGGGTTTCCGTGCCGGCTCCCTCCACTAACAGCAGCAGCAGCGCTGCTTCCAGCTCTCCTTCGTCAGCGGAAGGCAGCCCCGACCCGCACTCTTCCTCGGCAACCGTGCGGTCGGGTGGAGCTGCTACGTCGGACAGTCGTCCCGACCCGCACTCCACCTCGTCGCGCGTGCGGTTGGGCGCTGGCCCTGACGCTGCATGCGGACCGTCAGGGGACCGTGCTCATCTGTCGCACGAGTCTTCGTCCGTCGCCGATACTGCTGCTGCTCCAGGCAATGACGCCACGGATACTGCTACTGACACAGGCAATGATTGCTCCAATAATGATACATTGATTATGCATGATGACCATACTGCTGCTGATTTTTCTGTGGGAACTGACTCCGAGGTGGATTTGACACCTACTGCTGCCCCACGTACGCGTTTACAGCAAGGAATTCGGAAACCCAAGTTATCCACAGATGGCACTGTTCCCTATGGTAAGAAAGCAAATATTTACAGTGGTAATCTTGTCAAATATGGTTTGCTAACATCCACAGGGGAACCAAAGAATTTGAGTGAAGCACTCAATGATTCAAAATGGAAACAGGCCATGGACGAGGAATATGATGCACTCATTCGTAACAATACTTGGCATTTGGTACCACCTACTGCTCGTAAGAATGTTATTGATTGCAAGTGGGTTTATCGTGTCAAGAAACATGCTGATGGTACTGTGGACAGATATAAAGCATGTCTTGTTGCTAAAGGGTTTAAACAAAGATATGGTATTGATTATGAGGATACTTTCAGTCCAGTTGTCAAGGCAGCTACTATCAGAATTGTTCTTTCTATCTCCGTCTCTCGAGGTTGGAGTTTACGGCAGCTAGATGTGAAGAACGCGTTCTTACATGGTGTTCTGGAAGAGGAGGTATATATGAAACAGCCACCAGGTTTCCAGTCTTCCGCTACTCCAGATTATATTTGCAAACTTGATAAAGCCTTATATGGTCTGAAACAGGCTCCTCGAGCATGGTACTCTCGTTTAAGCTCAAAATTACACACTCTTGGTTTTATTCCATCCAAAGCTGATACATCCTTGTTTCTTTACAACAAGTCAGGGCTCACTATGTTTCTGTTAATCTATGTTGATGATATCATTGTTAGTAGTTCATCTGACTCAGCTATTTCGGCTCTACTACATCACTTGAGCTCAGATTTTGCTCTCAAGGATCTTGGTGATCTTCATTACTTTCTGGGTATTGAAGTTCATAAACAGTCTCATGGATTGGTTTTAAGTCAGGAAAAATATGCTACAGACTTATTGGCGTGTGTTGGTATGAGCTCGTGTACACCATGTCCAACACCCCTTTCCACTACAGAATCACTCAGGTTGACTGATGGATCTCCTCTTGGATCTGAGGATATCACACATTATAGGAGCATTATTGGAGGTTTACAGTATTTGACTCTAACTCGACCAGATCTTTCTTTCTCAGTTAATAAGGTTTGTCAGTATCTTCATGCTCCTACTACTGCACATTGGACGGCAGTCAAACGTATTCTGAGGTATATTCAAGGTACAATAAAGATTGGACTTACTTTTCAACAGTCTAGCTCTACTCTTCTCAGTGCCTATTCAGATGCTGACTGGGCAGGTGATTTGGATGATAGACGCTCCACAGGTGGATTTGCTATATTTTTTGGTCCTAATCTTGTTTCTTGGAGTGCCAGAAAACAGCCTACTGTGTCACGGTCAAGTACAGAAGCTGAATACAAGTCTCTAGCCAATGCTACTGCTCAATTAATTTGGGTTGAAGCGTTAGTTCGAGAGCTTGGTGTTTCTCTCAATGAGAAACCATGTTTGTGGTGTGATAATCTTGGTGCTACGTATCTCTCGGCAAATCCGGTTTTTCATGCTCGCACCAAACATATTGAAATTGATTTCTGCTTTGTTAGAGAACGAGTTGCTAGCAAGCAACTTGATGTTCGGTTCATATCCAGCAAAGACCAAACTGCAGATGGGTTTACAAAGACTTTATGTGTAAAAAAAGTTTGGTGAGTTTAAACGTAATCTAAACATCTCCCAGGTTTCGATTAAGGGAGGGTATTAGAGTTATTGTATCCTATACGCATTGGGTATAGGATAGTATCCTACCCCAATACGTATCTCTCTGTAATTGCCACGACAGGGGCTCTTCCTGTCTCATATAACACGCAATCGGCGACCCCAACGAGTACGACCGTTCCTTCTAAACATTGACACATGGCATTTCTCATCTACTCCTTCCGTTCCATAACGGAAACCTTTTAGCAAGCTAAACTAGCTTCCTAAAAGGGCTTATATTGTGGAGCAGAGGGAGTAGCTTGGAAGGTTTGGAAATGAGCGCAATGCTAGCATATTTGAATACACTTTCCCACATGATGATGACATGATTTGCAATATTAGAGGAGAAATGACATAGATAGCTGCTTGCCGGTGCTAAGCACTTGGCATTAGTCGCTGGTGCCTGGTAGTAGCCTGTCATCAATGGAATCTAGCAAAGCTTTTGAATTTGTGAAGAACAAACCGTATTAATTCAGTACGGCATCGAAAAACGACGTGGCCACATAATCATCACTTCTTACACAACAACAAAACTTGTTGTCCAGTGGACGTCAACAGTACAAACGTTACAGCGTGACCTGCTAGCTGAATGCGGGTGATCCATCACGCGAGCTTAATTACTAGTCTAGGGGGCAATGCATACTAATTGCACACACACGTACACGAACGACATACAGGGCGCGGGGGGTGTGTCGTTGCACGTGCGGACACGGTTACGCCCACTTGGCCATGACGGACATGCCGCCGGCGCCGAGGAGGACGGCGAGGAGGCAGACGAGCTGGAGCCTGACGCTTCCCTGCAGCTTGGGCCCCATGAAGTCCGCGGCGAGGAGCTCGACGAGCGCCATGTAATGCAGCAGCCCGGCGGACGCGGCGTTGAGCAGGCCGACGACGATGAGCGCGGTGGGGCTGTTGTCCTTGTACACCTTGGTGAGCGCCAGGCCGAGCGCGATCCCGAACGGCGTGGTGGTGGAGAAGAAGAAGACTAGGCCGGCCTTCATCTTCATGCCGTACTCCGCCTGAAGGATGCAGCCGCCGAGTCCCATGCCCTCGAACATCTGGTGGAAGCACATGGCCGCCACCAGCGGCCGGATGGTGCACACGCTCTGCGACGCGCCCATGCCCAGCCCGATCACCACCGAGTGCACCACGATGCCCATCTCAAGAACCTGCCGGAGAAAGCATGCGTCATTAAAACAGGACTAGAAGTGCAAAGATACAGTTCAAGTTTGAAGGCAGTAGCAGAGAAGAATCTATACTACTCTGGCTGTGCACATGCATGCTGGTTAATTAGCGTGATTGCTTCAGAAAGAAAGCTTCAAAGTGCTGACTGTAATTTCAAAAGAAAGCCGCACATGTTCATTTAACTATTCTATGACTTTTGTAACTTGTACTAATAGTTAAAAATAAACTTTCCTACCCGCAAAGTCGCAATTACCAATATTTTTAAAAACTGGGACTAAGTCTTAGCATATTTGCTCAACTAATTTAGTATATCTATTATGATGCCGCAGCTAGTAGCTCGAAGATGGAAAAAAGTCAGCTCTGTGCGGGATCATGCTTTGGCAATCTTGATTTATTTTGGAAAAATGAAAGTCAGACGTGTAACTCCTAGAAGCTTAATTGATCTACTAATAGTTAAGCTTATCCTAATGTCGACATGTTAGTTAAAGGGTTCGGTAGACAAAATGGAAGAGACACCACCATATTTGATTCAGTTGACAATACACTTCAGGGTACCGTAGAAGTGCTGCACTCTGTGCTTAATTACGGCACGAGTGGGCATCTGATTATCTCAACCATGCACATTATTAACATAGCTAAAAAGGGTTTAAACAATCTCTAAGGAGAGACACTTTCATAGTAGTAGGAGAAAGGCTCTCGACTTTACTGGCTAGCATATGAAACGGTGAGCTAGACAGCCGGGATTCAACACTCGATTCTCTCTTAGTGTTCGTTTGACACCCGTCATTTCATTTGGCAATTGAAACGATAGGGTTAGAGACAATAATTGACATAGCATGCAATAGACGTTTGATATAATTTTAAATAAAAAAATGACATATCCAATTTCATTACAGCCAAACATGTAGCATATAAGATCACGGATGAATTACATGTAGCCAAACAGTCTCTTAGTGGAAAACAACCTTCATGGGCATCGTTTGGCAAACCTAGGCACCCGGAAGTGCTCCTTCTTTTTCCTGGTTGGCGGTGCAGAACAGGTTGTGGACCTCTGACAGATTGGCAGTCCGTGGTTGGCCGCATCAGCCTGCTTGCCAACTTTGCAGGTGTCAGCCCGAGATAACCAGACACATCCTTTTCGAGTGTCGCTATTCCAAGAGGATCTGGTCAGATGCTGCTGGTTGGTTGAAGTGCCCTTTGCTCATGCGAACCCTGGCCTCCACGAAGCCGAGAGTGATCGACTACTGGGATGCTGTTACGGCCTTATCCTCGCCTTCTCGAAAGGGGCTCAAGACGGCAGTTACACTCATCACTTGGGAAATTTCGAAGGAGCGTAACAAGAGGGTCTTCGCAAACGAGTTCTCGTGCTCTCCTCTTTCAACGCATCAAGTGCGAAGGCCTGAACTGGGTTCGGGCAGGGGCAAGGGCCCTCGCAGTTTTAATCGCCTAATTAGGTTCAATGTAATTTTGGGTCTCGTTTTTTCTTTTAGGCTTAGGCCTGGTCTGTTTTGCTCCTCCTCTATCAATACAAAAGGCAAAGCTTTTGGCTTGTTTCAACAAATATGAGCTTGGTCAGTGGCTGACCACGAGCGCTCACGGTTGATCCCCGATGGATCCAAACATGCATGCGTCATTTTCACTTTAATTTGCACCACTGTAAACATTTAGACGAATATAAAACTACAAAGATGATCTACTCCTCAGGGTCATCCACGCGGATTACTTTCACGCTGAGACAAAGTCAACTATCTGAGCCATATATTTGGAGTCGATTGCCTCCTGAGAGTCTAAGGGGGCTGTACGGACGGCATCACATTTTTTTTTTCGAGCAATGGACGGCACCACTTGGATCTGAGCCATGTACTATGACGACACGTAGTCAATTGTTTAACCAACCATCGAAGACATTTTGTCTAGAGTAGTAACTTGGAAGCCTCCGTCTCTCTCATGGATTTTTTTTAATGCTTGTGTGCTCGAAACGAGCAGGTTAATTAAGTGATCGGCGACTAATTGGGTGCAGGCTCTTGTACTTGCGGTTCCAGACGAGTACTAACGACAATTATGTAACTGTAAAAGTGACTTCGACACTACGGGCTCACCGATCCTGTCCTACAACCGTATAGTTGACATGGAAATCGCTTTAGAAGTACAGGTTCATTGATTAGTGACAGGGAAGAAAAAGATATAGTACGAGTACAACTTAAACCAATTAGCAACTCCAGCAAGTGGGAGTTGTGCAAGTGCAACACAGGATTACCTGAACGACGACGCGGTTCCGGCGGAGCTGCATCTGACCGGCCTCGGCATCATCGGGCTTGGCTAAGGCCGTGCCGTGGCCATGACCGTGGCCGTGGTTATGCCAGTGTGCTCCCTGCTCCGGGCTCTCGTGATCGGCGACCGCGGCGGTGCTGGGAGGGCTGCTAGCGCCGCCCTTCTTCTTCCGGTTGTAGAAGGTGAGCATGAGCGAGTCGACCATGAGCGTGAAGACGGCGGCGAGCATGGCGACGAAGGTGGTGAAGGGGAAGTCCCCCCACGGCTTCTTGGGCAGGCAGGGGGAGTTGAGGTTGTTGAACGAGTCCGGCAGCACGTGCATGTACCCGGTGGAGAGGATGACGCCCGACGCGAAGGCCTTCACGACGGAGAAGAGGCTGCGGTCGGGCTGGAGCGCCGGCACCGACCGCGCGAACAGCGGCAGGCACACGCCGATCACGCTCGCGATGAGGATGGTCGGGATGCCGATGAGCTTCAGCCGCAGCGCCTTGGGGACGTTGTGGCAGGCGCCGTCCAACGCAGGGTCGGCGCACACGTCGGACTCCGTCTGTGCATTCGCGAGGAGGGGAGAGGAGCAGGTGAGCAGGAGGGCCAAGGAGGCGAGGGCTAGGGCTTGTGACGACGACGGCATTGCTCGAGCTTGCTGCGGTCTTTGACGTCCTTGATGGAGCTCGGGACCAGCTAACTTATTGAGCAGCTTTTCCTGCGGACTTTTAGTCAGGAGCTAGCTACTTGTACTTCGGTACTTGCACGGCTGTATGATCGATGAGTAGTGTGTACTTTGCGGCGGTTTATATAGGCGTTTGGAGCAGCTGGTGTGATCCCTGCAGCTAGCCGGCGCGCTCTAAATGAATTACTTAACCAACTGAGCCGGCCCAACAAACACAAGGCCTAACCGGCCACAAGGGAAAGGAAGAAAGACAGATGAGCCAACTTGATTTTTTTTTTGGCATTATCATAACAAAGAATATATTCTGAGTTTTATTATTTGATTTCATATGGAAGAGCACACGTGATAAGTTATGTCAACCGATGTTTTTTTTTTTAAAACGGTAAACCCAGCATCTGCATCAGAGCGATGCACATGGCTTAGAGGTGATTAGCGGAGTGTTTTAGACTTGTTTACATGTCCCAGGTTTTGACAAGAACCAGAGTAGATATGCAAACATCAAGAAACTTGCAAACGGGTGGCGTCTGAAGATCATCATCAGTGCAATAAATGAGGTGTTGGTCAAATCATTATGCCAATGCATGCGGTGTACTCCATGAGTTGGTTTAGGTTGTGAAAAAACTTATGCAAAAAAATTACTATTTTTGTTGCCAGATTCTTGGGGGTGTGGGGTTAAGACTTTGAGCTATTCAATCAATCAATGGTCGGTAAGCAAGGGCGGAGACCGGTCTCCAACTCGGAATCTTTATCTGCTAGGGCATTATGCCGGGAATACTTTGATGACTCTAATTTGATGCCAGCAAGAAGAAATAAAAAAATGGCTCAAATTTTGAAACGATCGACATTCTCCATGGGTGTGAGACACTCAAGTTAGGACTCATCAAGCGGATCGGGGACGGTTGTACAATGACCCTTGGGTTATAACGCTAGTTCGAAGCCACTGGTTAAACAACCAAAAGCTAAAGTGGTATTGGTCCAGGAGCTAATCAACGAGGATATGACGATGAGCCCCTCCTCCCCTCCCCCCTCCTCAGTGTAGTGACGATCTATACGATTCCCATTGGGGGTTTCCATATGACATTTGGGCATGGACCGAAAACAAAGAACATGAACTTTTCGGCGAGGTCAGACTATAGACTACATGCCAAGCTTATGCATGAGAATAATCTTTCGTACGGTTCTAGGGAACGAACAAGTTTGTGTTGAAAGAAACTATAGATACTGCGTATACAACCTAAGGTGAGAGGGTTTTGATGGCGTGTTTTGAATGACTTTGTGCCATGTCGAAAAATTCTAAAGTAGAGACACATGGAGATAATCGCTCATTGCAAGATATGCGGAGCTGAGGAAGAATCAATATTCCATACTCTATGTGGATGTACTTCTTTTTGCGGACCTATTTAGATGTACTTGGGGAAGGAAATTCCGGAAAGAACTGAAAGAATGACATCAGTTAAAGTCCAAATCCAGTGTCTTGGGCGATCGACTTGGTTGAAGGAAAATTAGCAAATGAGGAAGCTCTAAGCTTCATTTTATGTGGTTGTTGGTCGATGTGGTCAAACACTGTTTGGCATGGTGATAGAGGAATATCCGTATTTGATTCGGTTAAGTGGACACTTGATAGCACGGTTGATCTAGCTCGAACTGGTAAATACTCCAAGATCGGGTTAAGTATGTACAAGATTAATGTGATAATAGTTTCCTAGAGAATGAGGCGGGGGGGGGGGGTGTTAAATATCTTGGTTCGAGGCCAAGTCACATGCAACAACTGAGTTTATAATGGAAGTCCAAGCAATTCGTAATGCGGTTGAGCTGGCAATTGAAAGAGGATATCTGCATGTGGAGATTGAAACCGATGCACAAGAGGTAGGGAAGACCTAGAGAGACTCATATGTGAGGAGGTTAGGGAGCTTTATGATGTACTTTTTATACTACTGCCTCCGATCCATAAATAGTATCACTAATTTTATACTAAGTTAGTACAAACTTTGTACTAAGTAAGCGACACTTTTTATGGATCGAAGGCAGTATCTCTAATAATTTTTTTGTTAGATAGATGTGCTAATATAGCCATAGGGAAAGGAGGAGGTGTTTGTGGCTTAACTACACGTCACCTTTTTAGCGTCCATTATTGTGACAGGCTATAATTATGAATAGTAAGCAATGAAGCTCCTTGATTTGCAAAATAAAAAAGATTCTTTTAAGCTAGGTAGCCGAAGCAAGTGGCTAAGCGATTTGCCATACGTGATCCTGCCGCCGAGCTCTCCGCTTGGATGATGGTTAATTTTATCTGATTTCAGCTGGAACTCCATCTCCGTCTCTATATACTGGTCCATTTTCATTTGCCGTGTCCGAAACATTGGACCGTTGGGTTGTGCGGTTGGGTCGCTTACTACCTCCGTATCATAAAACTAAAGGCACATACTTTTGTCAAATGTCAAAGCTTGCTAGGTTTGACTAGACATATATAAGAAAATACCAATATTTATAATATTTGGTAAATATTCCCTCCGTCCCGAGTTAAATGTCAAAAAGTTTGATAAAAGTGGATGTATCTAGACATAGTTTAGTGTTAGATACATCCACTTGTGTCAAACTTTGTGACATTTAATTCCGGACGGAGTGAGTACACTATAAAAATAAGCTTTGTGGTAAATCTACTAATATTGATTTGGTACTGTGAATATTGTAAAAAAAAAGTCAAATTTATACAACATTGACTTTTGACTAAATTCGTATTTGTAAAATGGCGGGGGTTAGGCCTAAAGACTTGATTTGATCCTATGTAAATGTGTGGATAAACCATCACCAATCTAACATTAATAGTAAAGATATGAATGTGTGCATTAACTAATCCAGAGTTTTGAGATATATATTTCTTTTAGAAAAAAAAACGGAATCATGTTCACTGGTCACCTTAATATCATACTCCTTTTGTACATATTTAAGTTTTTTTCCCATAATGAGGGTATTACCCCTGACTTTGCATTAGAGTAATGCACATAGCTAAGATAGCAAAGTATCAAGTGCCGAAGTATGCTAAGTATTATAGCTCAAGGATCGCATGGATTGGCCACATGAATAAGTCACATAAATAGAAAAAACATAAGACAACTTCTCATATTGCAATTATCTAGTGTGCAGCCAGCCACCCTGTCTGTAGATAGACCGAACGACCGACATCAACCGAGTGCATTTAGATTCTAAATGTCCTCATTCGTCCTCTGAAAGGAGATAAGAACATATGTGGATCCAGTAAGCAAGCCTGATGAATAACCTGAAAAAAATGACCAGCTTTTGCTTTGTTAAAAACCACATCGCATTTCGACAATTCCAAATTTTCTAGAGAAGAGCTCATATGCCTATTCGCATATATGAGCTTTATTGTTATTTCCAAACTCATTTGATTAGTTATCAAATAAATTAGTAATATTGGTTGGTGCAGTAATACTTAAGTTAAAATGTACCGGCCTCCAAATTTAGCGAGACAAATGACAAGATATAAATAGAAATACTACGGACTCTTCTGTATCACAAAACACACACCTTTATAGACAGTCCAATGCCTTTCCCTTTTAATAGTAAAATATGTGATATGTGTCCTAAAATCATACTGTTCAAAATATTGCAGGTACGAATATGATGGTATAGTACTTGTATCAAATAACACATATTTTGTTCATAAAATTGATGATAGTGAACACGCGTGAAATAAGAACGCGCACCTGGACACCGGTGCTCCTATCTAATAAAAAAATTCAAAAAAATATTTAAAGGTTTTAAAAAATTCTGGAGAAAATCCAAATGTATCTATCGGTGCATCCTACTACCATGAAATCTTTCAAATTCAAATACAAAATATCATAGGATACACAAAAAAGATAAATGTGTGGATCTGGTTATGCCTATTTTCATACCTCCAGATTTTAGCATTTTATCATTTTTTATGTGGCTCGGACTATTTTGTATTTGAATACGAAATTTTTCACGTTTGTAGTATACACCGATAGCTACACCTGGATTTTTTTCAGAATATTTTAAAAGTTTTAAATATTTTTTTAATAGACAGGACCATTGATGCCTAGGAATCAAAAAACAGTTTCCGCAAAGGAAGTAACATATCTCTCCTTCTAATCTTGCGACCGTGAGGCATCCAACTCCCAAAATGTACCAAACTCAAGACTCTATTTTGAGAGCAAATAGTTTGGACATCTACTCCGTATGAGCTTGTACCGCCCTGTTGCTCAGATATCAGCGACGATGATATTGGTTTGTCAGAGTTTGTACTACAGGCGAGCTGCATCCAACTTGAAAATCACTCAGCCAAAAGGCCAAAATCATGCACCTTCCAAGTTCCAACATGAAAGGACACATAAGGGTGGCTAACTGCCCTCTTTGGAATCTTCGAGGTTGACTTTGCTTTTTCTTTTCCTGTGTACTATTCTTTATACACCAGGGCTCGCGTCATGCCGTGCATGACACATGGACGATCACTTACGGCGACACATATACATGCTCACAGAATTGTGAGATGATTAAGCTAATCTGTTATTCTCGTGCGGCGGTTGAAGTGTTTGTGTTGGCCGGCTGCAGTTTTTATTATATCTAATAACCTTGTTTGACTTTGCGCTATACTAGAACGTTAGTCCTGTCTTAGCTTAACATAGCAGCACGCATTTCTGCAGTTATTCTAACGTTGTGTACTGCAGTAGCAAGTCTTGGGCGGTCGATGAGGCACGTATCACGCAACACTTAAGAAATAATCAAGCATCTAATAGATGGATAATCATTAGTATTTGTATATGTCTGAAACTTTGAATTGTTCTGTAAGTATAGTGTTGCTGGCGTGCAGTGGTGGAGGACGAATTTATTTTAAGATCGGGTAAAATTTAAAGCATAAAAATTGATGCAAAAACCAAAATAATCCGGGCATATTAAAACATTATATAATTCTATGAAAATAATAGCTTAATATAATCGATGAAGAAATATACTTATATAGGAGTAGAAATTTCCGGTTTTCTCTTGATAGAAAAATATTACTAACGTCTCAAAAATGGTATACAAAATCTCCCGAAGGTACAGATCAATCTCATGTTTCTGTGATCAAGGTTACATGTTTAGGATGAAAAACATACAGTAAACTAAGTTTTTTTAGACAGCTACGGTAAATTAAGTGATCGACAGGCACGAGAGCGCCTGTGCTCTCCAATTCGGCCCAAGGAAAACCCATAAGCCAACCCATCTCGTCTCCTCCCCTTTCTTATCCAACAAAATACCCCGAAACAGAGAAAATTACCACGGACGAACCGGAACAAACTTGCATGTTACTAATGCCTCAGATTCACGTATGTATACTTGACTTTTTGGAAAAAAATCTAGGTAGGGAGGCCGCCCTACCTCGCCCGAAGGGGTCCTCCACCCTTGCTGGCGTGTCTATGCCATCAAGATCGGTCAAATTTGTATCGCTTCTAGTCGGGCCGGAGATGCCACACCGATGGGGTAGCTCAAGAATTGTTTTTCTATTAAAAGGTGCATTTAAAAGAGCATCTCCAACGGCGGAAGAAAAATGAACTCCAAAAAAGCAGTTTTTGTAAGAAGATAAAAGTTTAGGAATGTAAAACCAATGTCTCTAGCAGTAGGAGGAAAACTCTGGTCCGAAATGACCCTTCGTCGGCCCAGGTCTTGCTCATCTCCTTTTCGGAGCTTATCTTTAAAACCGGAGCTGCCGGTCTTCTACGCCAAGGGTCAACTATTTAGCATGGGCCGACGTGTGCTTTATGAGGCTGCTACGGTGAGGTCTTAGGTGGTCGTCTCTTAAGTGAAGTCGGAGTCGATTTCGGTGGAGTGATGACGATGACGTTAGTGGATAATCTCGACGAAGACCTTCGTCTTTACTAGTGTGTGTGGTTTGCGCTTGGTAGACAGGGTGGCCACGTGCGTCCTCGCGACAGTTCTGTTCCACTACGGTCGGCGAGAGTGTTTGTGCCTGCTTTTGGCAAATATACGCTAATTAATCGGCCACATCTTTGATCCTTAATTAATGAAAATGGGAAGCATTTTGCCTCGTTTAAAACAATTGTGTGTTATGCATATGACTATTTATCTATGCACTCTATGCTAGATAACAAATAATTTACATAAATCAAACTTTATTGCGATATAATACAAAAATTCACACCATTTGAAATACATAATCATCAATTTCAAATACAAATTTAAATTCAAACAATATGCATAACACAATGCGAACTTTAACAAATAAATTCAGCAAATGGATCGAGCCAAGCGAACATCAATCACTTACGACGTGGACAACTTCCCAACCAAGTCATTCATATTTGTGGATGGCTATGGCGGTCTTCAATCTCCCACTGCACCCTCACAAACCTCTTGATCTCATCATTTCTTTTGGGCTGGCTTCTTATGTACATACACCATAAACATAGGGAACATCCCGGCCACAATCATTCCCTATGACTATGTTGTGCATAATCATGCACGCTGGCATGATTCTAGCAACACCTCAAATGATCGCTCGACATCTTTTGTGATAACAACTTGCAGAGTGGTATAGTGAATGTTTCTTTTACCTTGAGGTTTGACATTGCCTTCACAAATGCTCCCCACAAAGGCTAGTTCTCATTTTTAAAAATAATATCCCATTGTATGCAAGGATAGAGATGATAACCCAAAGGGGTGGCGTGAATAGGGTTTTACAAATTTTTCTTTTATTTACACAAGTTTATTACTACGCGGACAAATAAAGTGAGCCTAACAATTAAGTGAAACACCCTATATGATGCAATAAGATACTTCAACCTCAATGGCTCTCACAAAGGTAAAACACAAAATAAAGAGGTTGGATATAAATAACCGAGACACACAGAGATGAAGATATAGTGAAGGACATCCGGACGCTAAAAAGGCATGAAGATATAGTGAAGGACCCCTCCTTCTTCCCCAAGAGCTCTAGTTCGCCCAAGGCATTAAGATTGCACATTTATTAAGCTCACCAAATCCAAGATTTCTCCCAGTCCCTCCACCCAAACATGTTGATCTTTGGAGGATTGAAGGAGAAGGCCCCGAGCTACTACTTCACCAAGTCGTTCTTCATTTCCCACTCATTTACTTGAGGGAATCTATTCTAGGTTTTCCTTGTGGAAAACCTAGACCCTGTTGCTACTCACTTGTTGATTGTTGGTGATTCTTGGGAGCCCCCAATTCGGTTGTGGGTGTGTGCCTCAAGCTTATTGTAAAGGATTCGATTTCCGCCTCAAAGGGAATCAATAGTGGAAGGTGAGCTAGGCCTTTGTGGCGAGGTTCATCGGAGAATAGGGTGAGTCCTTTGTGGCGTTGAGTAGGCCTTTGTGGCGAAACTCACACCCCTCCAACAAGACGTACTCCCCTCAAAAGGAGGAACTCGGGATTACATCCTTTCCTCTGTGTGTTTCCGTTATCGGTTACCTCGTTCCCTATCCTTTACTTTGTGTTTGTATCTTGCTTATTGTTGTTCTTGTCATATAGGTAAATTCACCGTAGTTGTATATCTAGAGAATTTAACTTTTTGTCAAGCCTAAATTGAAAACGAATTAAAATTGGTCGTAGAACCTATTCAACCCCCCCCCCCCTCTAGGTGCCCATACTATCCGTTCAATTGGTATCAGATCCTCGACTCTTATTTTGGGGTTAACTGCCTAAGAGTTTAGTATGGTCAACGAAGGGGAAACCGCCATGCCCACGACACATGTCACTATGGATGATCTCAAGAAAATGAAAGATTCCTTGACCTCATCCATGGATGCCAAATTGATGGAGTTGCGTTATTTAATTACGCAACTCTTGAAAGCCAAGGGTGCAGAATCTTCATCTTCTATTCCTTCGGAAGAAATTCCGGAGGATATGGAAGATGAGGAGAAGGGTGGAGGAACTAAAAGTGGAACCCGTTCCTCTAACAACACTAAATCTCCTAAGGGAAAGGATGAAAAGGAGGACTACCACAATGTCCCCGGATGGTACTCTCCCGATCCTCCTATCCCACATCCTCATACCAATCCTTAAGGCGGACCTCCTAAAATTGATGCACATTCTTTTAGTCAATGGTAATATTACATGAAAACTCACTTGAACTCTTCTTGCATTGAGCTTTGGAGGGTCGTTTAAGATGGATACAAGCCTCATGACCCTAGAAACTTGAAAAGAAGAGAAATGGTAGATTGCCAACTCAACTACACTGCTTTATCAATGATTCAACAAGCTGTGGGTCCAAACCACATGCCTAACCTTCAATAATACTCCACCGCCAAAGAAACATGGGATGCTCTTATGTACATGTTTGAGGGCAATGAAAGCATGAAGTGGAATAGGTATGATACTTTGAGCAATGAGGCCGAATTGTTCTATATGCTTGATGGTGAGAACCATGAGGACATGTACCGGAGAATCAAGACCCTTGCCACCCCATTTAGTGGTCTTGGTGCCACTCATGTGAATGATGTTTGGATCAAGAGTAAGTACGTGAGTGCCCTCATGCCATTTGAGACCGTGGACTTGAAGAGCCTTCAAGGAAGACACAACTATCACCTCATGACATCAACCGAGGTGATGCAAGAGATGGCCTCCTTTCAAGTTCAAACAAATCTTGCTCATGACACTCGTGCTCGTGCTATTGGAATGCACAAAGGAGCCTCCGTTGCTTTGAAGGCCAAGGTTGTGAACAAGATGTTGGATAAACAAGAAGAGGTTGCTTTGGTACAAAACTTGTCTCCACTAAATGATCAAGAGTATGACCCCGTGCTTAAGGATTACATTGCTCTTGCGGTGCAAAAGTTTTAGAAGAATCCTCCCAAGGCCAAGGAATATATTGAGGATAAGACCAAGTCAAGCTATGGCAAAGAAGGTACTCAAAAATTCAGGGCTTATTTCAATTGTAAAGACAAGTATCATTTTGTTCCCGAGTGCCCTTCGAGAATAGGGAAAGCCATGGAGGAAAGCTTGTTCTCAAGAAAAAGTCAAAGCTCCCTAACAAGAAGCCTAACTTCAATAAGAAACCCTTCAACAAGAAAACATCATCAAGATATGTGCTAGTGACTCAAGAAGAGTATGATTCCGGTGATGAAGAAGAAGAAGAATCCATAAGTAAAGTGGCTGCTATTGCTATTGCATATTCATCATTTCCATCACTGTTTGAATCCCCTAATGAGAATCTTCCTCAACCTTCCGCAAAGTGCTTCATGGCAAAGGCCACCAAGGTATCATCTTCATCCAACTCTAAGACTCAAAGTGAAAAGAATAACCTTGCTAGTCCTAGTGTTGAAGATGAATGCCTCTTTGAGCCTATTTATGACTAACTTGCAAGGTGAGACCAATAGGTACTTTAATCTTCTCATGAGTCAATTGGGAGAGGTCCAAGAGACTATTGAGAAGAAATGTGAAACCGAGAGGAACGATTGTATTGAAAAGGGCTCCCTCTCAAATGCTCATGAGGAAGAACGTGATCTTCGAGTATCTCTTCAGGAGAATCTCGAGACTATTGAAGAGTCACATAATGAGTTAATGTATAAACTCACTAAATAACATGAACATGAAATTGCTAAATATAAAAGGGCTAAAAAGAAGAAGGTTGATTTTGGGGTTGGTCATGAAAAACTAACCAAGCTAGAGAAGCTCACCGAGTCTCACAAGGTTTTGGAGAGTGAACACTCTGTTGGAATTTATATGGGTCTCACACATCTAGCCCAACTAAGCCCAATAAAATTCTGAAATTGTCATGGCCCATTCATGAATAATACAAGTGGAGAGTGAGACTAAAGTTTAGTCCCACATAGCTAGTTTGGAGAGGATGGCACCACCTTATAAGGTGAGCCATTCTAGCTCATGTATGAGTTGGTAAGGCAAGAGGAGAGGTGTGCCACACGCGCTCCTCCTCCGCTGCCCGCCTCGCCTCGCTTCGCTTCGCTTCGTCACGACGCGCCGCGGGTTGCGGGAATGAGCCGAGCCAAGAGCGTTTATTTTGCCAGTTGGGAAAACTTAATGAGTCATTAATTTGTTAATTAACAGACGCGTTAATGCCTAAACCGTTTCCACTTCTTTTGGATCGTGGAACCGAACCGACTCGGACGTGGAGTTACTCCCACTTCTCTCCCAGCCCGCAATATAAATACGTGCATACGGTAAACCCTAGCCACTACTTCGTCATATGGTTTCGCACCGTTCCAAACCACTGCGCTCCGCCAATCAAGTATTCTCCATCCCTCCTTCTCGTGTGCACCGTGAGAAGGCACAGCAGGCCTCCGGAACCCCACCTCTTGTGATCCTGTACGGGAGAGGGGCGATCAGGTTTTTGGGAGCGCACTCGCGCGACTGCTGACAGCGACTACTTCCCCAACGACGACTGGTTTCCAGATCTCGGCAACCTCTTCATCGACGACATGGGCAACAACATCGACAACACCGCAGGTGGTGCCGCTGCCGCTGCACCGTATGTATCTCTCTCTTATCTGTACGAGATACTACTGTAATTCCTTTGTCTGGTTCTTGTTGTAGATTGGATCGGTTTCACTACTGCACTAGATTTTTATATTTGCATGCTTACTGTATTTGCTGCGGTCGTAATTTATTTTATGCTACTTTGGATTAAATCACATGCTAAATTGCTTATGTCATTAATAATCCAAAAACCCAAGTATATGCAATTTGCTGCACCTGCACCCGCTTTTATTGCGGCGACAAGGCCAAACCATTTCAAGGGTGTGGACTATAAGAGGTGGCGCACGAGAGCAGTGCTATGGTTTCAAACCTTGCGCTGCTATGCGGCCACCAAGGCCAAGCCTGAGGGCGATCTTGATCTAGCACAGCTGGATGCTTTCGAGAATATGAACACTATGTTTAAAAGTGCCCTTCTCGGTATTATTGATGATTCCATTGTGGATCTGTATATGTCGTTTGATAACGACAAGGACATGTGGGCTGCACTCGAGGCCAAATTTGGTGCCTCGGATGCTGGCAGCAAGCTCTACGTCATGGAGCAATTCTATGACTACAGGATGACTGATGAGCGTTCCGTTGTTCAACAGGCTCATGAGATACATTCACTCGCTAAAAAACTTGAGCACTTTAAGTGTAAGTTACCGGACAAATTTGTGGCCGAAGGCATCATTGTCAAGCTTCCATCTTCATGGAGCACATTTGCTACTTCTCTGAAACACAAGAGAGAGGAGTTTTCCGTTTCGGACCTCATCGGATCTCTTGATGTGGAAGAGAAGGCGGGATCAAAGGATACACGTGCTCGGGTTGCTGAGGTAGGTTTTGTTGCCTATGTGGTATAGAAGAAACACTACTCGCCCAACAAGCCTAAATATAACAAAAAGAAATCCGAGTTTAAAGGCAAATCCGATGGCAAGTTCAAGCCGTCGCACTCTACCAACTTCAAGAAGAAGAAGTGGCCCTGCCATGTGTGTGGTGACCCAACTCACTGGGCTCCAAGGTGTCCTAAGCGACATGAGCTGCAGCAGCTGGAGAATAGCGGCAAGACTGCTAATATTGTCATTGGTGACACTGAGATGAAGGATACTGGGTACGGTATAGTTCCTACTATTCTTTCAGTTTGTCATACTCTTGAATGGTTAATTGATATAGGTGTCAATGTACATGTGTGTGCCGATACTTCCATGTTCTCTTCTTATCAGGTCACAGGGACTTCCCCCATGCTGATGGGGAACGGGTCACATGCTACTGCTCGTGGTGTTGGTACGGTCGACCTGAAGTTTACTTCGGGGAAGATCGTGCGACTGAAGAACGTTCATCATGTATCCTCCATCAATAAAAATCTCGTCAGCGGTTCATGTCTGTGTCGAGATGGTTTTAAGTTGGTTTTTCGAGTCTAATAAAGTTGTAATTTCCAAGTATGGATAATTTATTGGTAAAGTCTATGAGTGTGGAGGCTTGTTCCGCTTATCCTTGTCAGATATTTGCACCAAAGTTATTAATCATGTTTGCCACGATAATGATTCTGATGTTTGGCATTCACGACTTTTTCATATTAATTTTGGTTGCATGACGCGATTAGCAAATATGAGTGTAATTCCGAAATTCAGTATTATTAAAGGTTCCAAATGTCAAGTGTGTGTTCAAGCTAAGCAACCTCGCAAGTCTCATAAGACTGCGGAGGCGAGAGACTTGGCACCAATAGAGCTTATACATTCTGATCTTTGTGAGATGAATGGTGTATTGACAAAAGATGGAAAAAAAAATTTCATGACACTTATTGATGACTCCACTATATATTGTTATGTGTATCTTCTGAAATCTAAAGATGAAGCTTTAACTTATTTCAAGAACTATAAGGCCGAAGCTGAGAACCAACTTGATCGCAAAATTAAACGGCTTAGGTATGATCATGGTGGAGAGTATTTTTCCAACGAGTTTAATTCTTTTTGTGTTGAACACGGTATTATTCACGAGAGGACGCCTCCCTACTCACCTCGGTCAAATGGGGTAGCTGAAAGAAAGAATCGAACGTTGTCTTCTTTGGTTAACGCCATGTTAGATACTTCGGGTCTCTCCAAGGCATGGTGGGGGAGGCGCTAATGACTGCATGTCATGTCCTAAACCGAGTTCCCACAAAGAAATAAACCATTACTCCATTTGAGGAATGGGAAAGGAAAAGGTTGAAACTCTCCTACCTACGTACTTGGGTTTGTTTGGCGAAAGTCAATATACCAATTCCCAAGAAGCGCAAGCTTGGACCAAAAATCGTAGATTGTGTTCTTCTGGGCTATGCTTTTAATAGCATTGGTTATAGATTTTTGATAGTAAAATATGAGGTATCCGACATGCATGTTGGTACGATTATGGAGTCGAATGATGCGCCTTAATTTGAGAACATATTTCCTATGAAGGATATGCCTAGCTCATCAAATCAGGAGAAACATGTTTCATCTAGTCAGGAATTAGATGAGATTCCTGAACCCACCATTCCGATAGAAAACATCAAGAATCCCGAGGAGGATGACAATGAAGTTCCTTTATGGAGCAAGATACAGAGGACAGCAAAGTCCTTTGGTAATGACTTCATTGTGTACCTCGTGGATGACACACCCAGGACAATTTCAGAAGCCTATGCATCTCTTGATGCTGACTACTGGAAGGAGGCTGTCCGTTGCGAGATGGATTCCATCTTGGCTAACGGAACCTGGGAAATCACTGATCGTCCTTATGGGTGTAAACCTGTAGGATGTAAGTGGGTGTTCAAGAAAAAGCTTAGGCCCGATGGTATAATTGAGAAGTACAAGGCAAGACTTGTAGCCAAGGGTTATACCCAGAAAGAAGGTGAAGACTTCTTTGATACTTACTCATCTGTGGCTAGATTGACCACTATTCGTGTGCTACTTTCACTGGCTGCCTCGCACGGTCTTCTCGTTCATCAAATGGACGTTAAGTCGGCTTTCCTTAAAGGAGAGTTGGACGAGGAAATCTACATGGAGAAGCCAGATGGTTTCATAGTACTCGGTCAGGAAGGCAAGGTGTACAAGTTATTGAAGTCATTATACGGCCTCAAGCAAGCACCTAAGAAATGGCATGAAAAGTTGGAAAGGACTTTGACTGCTGAAGGCTTTGTTGTAAACGAAGCTGACAAGTGTGTGTACTATCGCCATGGTGGGGGCGAGGGAGTTAATCTATGTCTATATGTTGATGACACATTGATCTTTGGGACCAATCTTGATTTAATCAAGGAAGTTAAGGATTTCTTGTCTTGCTGTTTTGAGATGAAGGATCTAGGAGTAGCTGATGTTATCTTGAACATCAAGCTGTTGAGAGATGATAATGGTGGGATCACACTGCTTCAGTCTCACTATGTGGAAAAGATCTTGAGTCGCTTCGGGTATAGTGACTGCAAACCTTCTTCAACTCCATATGATGCTAGTATGTTGCCTCGAAAGAATCGACGGATTACTAGAGATCAACTGAGGTATTCTCAGATTATAGGCTTGCTTATGTATTTAGCGAGTGCCACGAGGCCTAACATCTCTTTTGCTGTGAGCAAATTGAGCCGGTATGTTTCCAATCCGGGAGATGATCATTGGCGTGCGCTTGAGAGATTTATGCGCTATTTAAAAGGCACTGCGAGCTATGCAATTCACTATACCGGAAACCCGAGGGTTCTGGAAGGATATAGTGATTCTAATTGGATATTTGATGCTGATGAGGTTAAGGCCACTAGTGGTTATGTTTTTACACTTGGTGGTGGCGCTGTTTCCTGGAAGTCTTGCAAGCAGACCATCTTAACGAGGTCAACTGTGGAAGCAGAACTCGCAGCATTAGACACATCCAATGTTGAAGCAGAGTGGCTTCTTGAGCTCTTGATGGACTTGCCTGTGGTTGAAAAACCAATACCCGCAATCCTAATGAACTATGATAATCAAACCGTGATCATCATAGTGAACAGTTCTAAGGATAATGCGAAGTCATCAAGACATGTGAAGAGGAGATTGAGATCTGTCAGGAAATTGAAAAAATCCGGAGTTATTGCATTGGATTATATCCAAACATCTATGAACTTGGAAGATCCCTTCACAAAGGGTTTATCATGGAATGTGATAGATAATGCATCGAGAGAGATGGGTTTAAGACCCACGGTATGAGTTGTCCATAGTGGTAACCCACTCTATGTAATCGGAGATCCCGTGAATTAGAAGTGGGAGACAAGCTGTTGGTCGGCTGAGAGGAGAGTATCCTTCTATTTTATCCCACTCCATGAAGATGCAATACTCTCCTAATCTGTATAGTAGGTTGACATTTGTCTTAATGTGTTCCAAGTGGCTTATTTATATAAGCAGAGATGTGTCCTGTAGAATATCTACTGAGGAACTCGACTATATGAGTCTGACTGTTAAACGTCGCAGTCTATGAGAATAGGATGCTCTCTAATAAACTCATGAAAGGCCTTCGGAGTATGACGTATACGCTCCACCCGTGGAGAAGCCTTGCGGCAGCCTAGTATCGGTTCAGACGTTGTGTGAAACTGGTATCACAAAAAACTTGTAGTTCAAGGAGTAGTCCACTATTCAAGTTGTGAACTAGTGTAGCATAATGTTCTAAGTGGAAGTTCAACTTAACAGTCTCCACTAAACACCGGTATATAAACAATGTTTTGGAACTGAGATTATGAGATGTGTTAATGACACTTTGTGGGGGATTGTTGCAATTTATATGGGCCTCACACATTTAGCCCAACTAAGCCCAATAAAATCCTGAAATTGTCATGGCCCATTCATGAATAATAGAAGTGGAGAGTGGGGTCAAAGTTTAGTCCCATGTTGCTAGTTTGGAGAGGATGGCATCATCTTATAAGGTGAGCCATTCTAGCTCATGTATGAGTTGGTAAGGCAAGAGGAGAGGTGTGCCACACGCGCGCTCCTCCTCTTCCGCCCGCCTCGCCACGCCTCGCCTCGCCTCGTCACGACGCGCCGCAGGTTGCGGGAATGACCCGAGCCAAGAGCGTTTATTTTGCCAGTTGGGAAAACTTGATGAGTCATTAATTTGTTAATTAGCGGATGCGTTAATGCCTAAACCGTTTCCACTTCTTTTGGATCGTGGAACCGAACCGACTCGGACGTGGAGTTACTCCCACGTCTCTCCCATCCTGCAGTATAAATGCGCGCATACGGTAAATCCTAGCCGCTACTTCGTCATATGGTTTTGCACCGTTCCAAACCACTGCGCCGCCAATCAAGTCTTCTCTATCCCTCCTTCAGGCGTGCACCGCGAGAAGGGACAGAAGGCCTCCAGAACCCCGCCTCTTGCGATCCTGTACGGGAGAGGGGCGATCAGGTTTTTGGGGAGCGCACTCGCGCGACTGTTGACGACGACTGGTTTCCAGATCTCTACAATCTCTTCATCGACGACATGGGAGACAACATCGGCAACACCGCAGCTGGTGCCACTGCCGCTGCACCGTATGTATCTCTCTCTCATCTGTACGAGATACTATTGCAATTCCTGTGTCTAGTTCTTGTTGTAGATTGGATCGGTTTCACTACTGCACTAGATTTCGATATTTGCATGCTTACTGTATTTGCTACGGTCGTAATTTATTTGATGCTACTTCAGATTAAATCATATGCTAAATTGCTTATATCTTGAACACACTCTACCCTCAACAAGTCACGTGAGCAATTTCAAACTCCACTAGATCAATTCAATGTTCCTAGTACTTCTACTTCTTCTTGTGATCATGCAAATGTTATTGAGGAGAATGCTAGGTTAAAGGAAGAGCTAGCAACAATCAAGGGCAAGGGCCCTAGTGTTGAGAAGCTTGTGGACCCTAAGCCACAAGTGGCTCCAAAGCCGCAAGTGGTTGCTCCTAGACCACAAAATGGCAAGCAAGGTCTTGGCTATGTTGCCAAGAGTAAGAACAAGAAGAAGAACAAGAACAAGGCCAAGCTCACACAAGCAAAGAAGAATGTTGATGCGAGTGGTATTGTCATTAGGGACAACACTACTTGTAGCAACTCCGCGGGAACTAACAATCTACACCATTTATTATTTGTTGATTATTATGGTGTTGTGCAAGATAAATATGTTGGTCCTATTGAGGGTTTCATCGATTACTCTATTTGGGTTTCAAAGACTCTTGTTGCTAACATGAGAGGACCCTCCCCGGGTGCTAACTCAAGTCAATGATTTCTTGTAAGACTATGCTTCCGGTGGGTCAAAGTGTATACTTGATAGTGGATGTACAAGTCATATGACCGGAAGCAAGGCACTTATGACGGAGTTTATACCAAATATAAATCAAGCAACCGTCACTTATGGAGATTAGTCAAAATCTGAGGTAAAGATTTTCGGAAAGGTGGTTGTTGCTCCTAATATCACCCTTGAAAATGTCATGCTTGTCAAATCCCTTGGCTTCAATTCAATTTCAGTTTGTGCTTTAGGGAAGATGGGTTTATCCGTCGTATTTGATCCTAACAAGGTGGTCATCATGTGGAGCAAGTCTCTCGATGTTGGTTATGTTGGGCATGTCGAAAATGAGTTGTATGTGGTAGATTTTTCGGAGTCAACCAACACTCTAAACGACGTGTCTCTTCGGTAAGGATGACGTGGGGGTGGTTGTGGCATCGCCGCTTATCCCATGTCAACATGAGAACTTTGCAAAGCCTTCACAAGGGTGGCCATATCATCGGACTAAAAGAAAATGTTTCCTTTGTCAAAGATCGTGTGTGTAGGCCTCGTGTTGAAGGCAAGATGCATGATTCTTCGCATCCAAGCAAGACAATTATTTCATCAAAGAGGATCTTGGAGCTTCTCCATGTTGATCTATTTGGTGCCGTGCCCGAGGCAAGTGTTGGAGGCAAGAAGTATTGCTTGGTGATTATGGATGACAATTCAAGATACACTTGGGTCTACTTCTTCAAATTGAAGAGTGAGAATCAACAAGCCGTCATCAACTTCTCCAACCAAGTGCAACATCAATACAATCTTCCTATCTTGGATATTCGGAACGGTAATGGCTCCGAGTTCAAAAACTACACTCTCAATGAGTTTCTAAGTGAGGAGGGTATTCGTCCTCAATATTTCACTGCATATACCCCTTAATAAAATGGTGTAGCCGTGAGGAAGAACCAGGCACTCTTGGATATGGCTAGGACCATGTTGGCGGAGTTTAACTCTCCCCAATATATTTGGGCCAAAGCCATCTCCATTTCTTGTCACTCATCTAACTGGATCTATATTCGCAAGGGATTAATGAAGACTCCATATGAGATTCTCACTGGCAACAAACCAAATATCCCCTACTTTTGTGCCTTCGGTTATAATTGTTTCTATTTGGTAAAAGGTGTTCGTTTGTCTAAATTCCAATCTAAAACTATTGAGGGTACTTTTGTTGGTTTTGGTGCCGAATCCCACACTTTTGTTTTTAACAAGGCCTCATGGATTTTCATTTAATCCGGTAGTGTGGTGTTCAAAGAAAATGATGGGTCCCAAATGGCCAATTTTGTGTTTCCGATGTAGATGTTGAAATTCCTCAAGAAGTCATAGGAAGAATGGAAATGTGATTTTTCCGACCCATTGAGAGACACCTTGTGGAGACTTGAGAAGAACTATGCTTCACTCAAGTGGAGCCCTCATCTACATTAGAAGATCATGCCAATGGATCAAGTGAAGCACCAACCCAAGAACAAGTTGAAGACCCTCCTCTTGTTGACCAAGTTGTTATGAAAGAACCAAGAACTCCTATCATTCAAGCTAGCCAAGGTCAAGGCCCAGGTCAACCTTCTTCATCTAAAGTTGAAGCAAGCCATAATGATGATCAAGGCAAACATTTCGGTCAGGACGGGGGCCCAAATGATCAAGATGGTCAAGTGATTCCTCCTCGCAATAATGAGGAGATTGAAGACCTTCGTGTCGCAATGATGGCTAGAGCCTTGAAGCATCTTTATGCTTCCGATAATAAGGTGTTGAGTGATGTGCAAAACAAACTATGCACAAGAGCTAAATTGGCAAGCTTTGGTATGCATCAAGCCCACATATCCATGGTGGAACCAAATAAAGTGTTTGAGGCTCTTGAGGATTCGGATTTGTTGGAAGCTATGCATGATGAGCTCTATAACTTTGAGCGCAATAAGGTTTGGATGCTAGTTGAGAAGCCAAAATATTCCCACAATATTATTGGCACCAAGTAGATATTCAAGAACAAGCAAAATGAGCATGGTATTGTTGTGAGGAACAAGGCAAGAATGGTGGCTCAATGTTACACTCAAGTGGAAGGCATTAACTTTGATGAAACCTATGCTCCTGTGGTTCGCCTTGAGTCCATCCATATCATTCTTGCATATGCTTCTTCACATAACTTTAAATTGCAACAAATGGATGTCAAGAGTGCTTCTTTAAATGGTCCATTGAAAGAGGAGGTATATGTTAAGTCACTGATGATCCACAAGTATAGGGGGTGTATCGTAGTACTTCCGATAAATAAGAGTGTCGAACCCAACGAGGAGCAGAAGGTGTTGACAAGCAGGTTGGATAGAGGATTCACTGTAAACACTAGCAAACAAGTTTTTGGAGGTTTTTGATATAGCAGATAAATAAAGTACAAGTAAATAAAGTGCAGCAAATAATATTGCAGCGAGTGGTCCAATCCTTTTGAGAGCAAAGGACAAGCCGGTTGTATTAATTATGACTACCAAACGTTCTCGAGGACACATGGGAATCTCCTCAAGTGCTTTCGCTTTGTTACGGTTGATTAATATCCATTGGTTCGTGAAGTGTTGTGTGGGTGAACCTATGCTAATGCACCGCCCAACTAGGAATAATACATACTTGTGATTATACCCCTCGTAAGCATCCGCAAATACAAGAAAGTAATTAAGATAAATCTATCCACAACCTTAAAACTCCGGGATTCTACGCTCCCTCGTGCATTGGTTAACTAACGAGGGTTTAGGTTTCTGTCACTCCGGCAACCCCACAATTAGTAGCCAAATACACAATGCATCCTCCTAGGCCCATAAAAGTGAAGCATCATGTAGTAGACGTTCCCATGACACCACTAGAAGAATAGCACCACAACTTAAATACTGAACCTCGAGATATTACTTCAACATAACTTAACTACTAACATCAGGACTTCTCCCATGTCCTCAAGAACTAAACGAACTACTCACAAGACATAATATGGATCATAATCAGAGGTGATATAATGGATAATAACAATCTGGTCATAAATTGCTAACACCGATAAATCTCACAAGCATCAACTACTAACAAGTAATCCACACTGGGAGAGAGATCTAATGTAAAACAACGATAGAGGCCCCTAATTGTTACAGCGGGATGACGGTGGATGATGAGGGTGATGGTGTTGGTGGTGACGATGATTACGATGACGATCTTGATGATGCCCGGAGCGATGACGGCGACGATGGCGATGATTTCCCCTCTCCGGAGAGGAATTTCCCTGCCAGATTTCTCCCTGCCGGAGAGATTTTCTCTCTCTGGTGTTTTCCGCCCCGGGATGGTGGCGGAATAATTCTTCGATGATACCCTAGGGCTTAGGGTTCCCCGGGGGTCAAGTACGCGAAAGAGGTCAACCAGAGTGGGCCAGGGTGGCCACACCCCCTGGCGGCGGGGTCGGGGGGCGCACCACCTGGTGGTGTGGGCCCCTGGTGGCCCCCCCGGCTCTCCTTTTCTTCTAATCTTCTGAAATATGGTATTCTGATGGTGCTTTCTCCATCAGATTTCTGGTCCCGGTGTTTATTCTCCAAAAATTATGAAACATGCAAAATAAGATAAAATAACACAAGTGATGCATCATAACATGAAATATATCGATGAACAACAGAAATAACAATATAAAACGGTGATGCAAAATGGACGTATCAACTCCCTCGCTTGTCCCCAAGCGAAACTGAACTCAGTAAACATGACCACGGGTTTATGGTCAGATCATTCAACTAAAGCTGTCAGGCCGGGTAGGCTTTGAGGAACATTGGGGGTTCCTTATGTTGTGACTGAGCAGATATGTCTATTGTGCCCGGCAAAAACAGATTTGCAAGGAGCATATTGAGAGAAAGAAAGATAGGAGTGGTTTCTGCCCTAAAGTAGGAAGAGCAAGCTCAACATGATAGCTCAATGTGTTCAACTCTTGCTAGACAGACGTGGACTGAGGTGTCGATAAATAAAATACGGACAAGAGGCATCACATCTAACAAAGAACAAGTCATTTTAGACAATCACTTCCTCTCATATAATCAAACTTGAAACAAGTAGAGGAACAATAAACATGCAAAAAGTAAATAAAAATTGGTAAAGGCAAACTTCATTCTTGGTCACAGAACAATTAACAATGTACTTATCTTTCGATCGGAGTCTTTATACTAGAGCTATATTGCAGAGTTTATCATGCTCAATTATAACGGTCTCTTCGCAAACATCGGTAACTTTCAAAGTGTTATTCAAACAGATAAAAGCATTTTTAGAAACAAAGAAGAATAAAGAACATGATTGAGTACATCAACATATAGCTGGATGAATCACAACAACTCAAATACTTTCTTAAGACAGAAAGAAGTAGGTTTATTGACTCAACATAAATGTAAAAGATAGTACCTTCGTAGAGGGAAGCATTGATCACTCATATGGTAGAGATTTTATTTTGTAAAACAGAGGTATAAAATGGTTGACACTCCTCCCAACCTTTCTTACACAAACCATGGCTAACCGAATCCTCGGATGCCTGCCAACAATCACATACCGTGGAGGAGTGTCTAAACTTTGAGAGGTGTATGGTTATGTCAACGAATGGAAAACAGAAAATATAGTACGTCACAAGCCAACAAGACTTCACAAGAGAGGCTCCCATTGAAGGACGCAACTGGTATAGAAGGTCATCCCTCTTCTCTTTTTTTACACAATTATGCTTTGACTGATAAATCAGGGGCAAAATAGTGAAGATAATTTGTATTATTATTTGGGGCTGGGAACCCCGCTGCCAACTCTTCTAGCATTTGGATAAGAGGATGAAGCCACTAGTCCAGGGTGTGAAATCCAATCAACAAGTGAGATAAAGATTCTCTATTTGCGTCCTCGTGAGCTAAAAAAGAAGCACAAAACAAGTGTAATTTTGAAAGTTTAAAGGTAACACACAAGCAATTTACTTGGAGTGGCGGTGAAATACCACATATAAGTAGGTATGGTGGACACAAATGGCAAGGTTCTGGGCTCAAGGTTTGGATGCACGAGAAGCATTCCCTCTCAGTACATGTTTTTGGCTAGCAAGGTTGGGTAGCAAGCATAAGAATCGAAGTAAAACAAACAAAAAAATATATGATAAAGCCAATCATGCAATCTTCCTTGAAGGTGCAAACAAACTTATTTGATAATAGTAAGCTTATGAGCTAACAAGAAAGAAAGGTCATGGAATAATATATCTACATGCAACTCCCTCTTTTCTACTTAAGTCTCAACAAATTGTTGCTACTGACCAATGCTAAGTTTGCCAAAACCAACTAGATTATCTTGAAGCTCCAACATTGATACCAATACTAATAATCAAGATCAACCACATAACAAAAATTGCAAACTAAAATAAAGTAGAAGACGTAGATGATGAAACTTCTCATTAATATTTCATTACGGCAACTCAAACCAAGGGATACAACGATAACCAACTAAGGAGCAACACTTCTATACTGCAAACCATACTATATGATATTTTCTCTACTCACGATATGACTCTACTAAAAGGTAAAAATGGTGAAAGATAAAGGTGATACCGCGACACTCCCCCAAGCTTGGAACAAGCCAAGGGGATGCCAATACCAATGACGAATCAATTTTTCGGCGGTGGTGGTGAATCCTTCTCATCATCAGACTTCCAAGGTAAAGGCTCTCCATCCACAAATGATGTCCCAATCTCCAACATCCTGAAACTAGCAGCAAAGCTTATACATTTAAACCTTTTCTCATACTCATAGTTCTGATTCTGCACATCATAGAGTTGTGCTTGCAAATTGTTGGTGGTCTGAGTGAGAAAATCTCCTCCCAAAGCTTCAAAGTCTCCTTATTGTACTCAGCGATCTGTTCTGTCTTTATCCTGTGGATGATCTCAACTTCATGCTCCGCCATCTTCTTGTACCTAAATACTTCTTGCTCCAGCTCTTCCATCCTAGCTTCCAGACTTCCTTCTCCTTCAAGGCCCCGAACATCTTCAATCTACACCTTTACATCCTTGAGTAGCAATTCCTTGGGATGCATCTTCAACTCGTTCATGTACGGGTTGATGACGTTCTCAAAGAAACTGTCTTTGGGAGATCCAGGAGAGGACATTGTCGCTCTAAATCTGAAGATGTAACTTGGCAGAAACAACTCGAAACAGAAACACGACAAGAAAACGATATACGGACCTCGCGGGATTGATACGTCTCCAACGTATCTATAATTTCTGATGCTCCATGATCATATTTTGCCGATTGCTACTTGTTTTCTCCCTTATTTATAGCATTTTTATACATTTTCCAAGACTAACCTATTAACAAGATGCCAAGTGACAGTTCCTTGTTTTCTATTGTTTTTGGTTTCAGAAAAGTTGTTCTGAAAACATTCTCGGAATTGGACCCCACAAGCCCGAAGTTCCTATTTTCCCCGGAAGCATCCAGAACACCGAAGAGGAGGCGAAGAGGGGCAACAGGGGGCCACACCATAGGGCGCCCCCACCCTGGCTGCGCCACCTATAGGTGTGGGGCCCCTGGAGATCCACCGCCTTTGCCCTTTCGCCTATTTAAGACCCCCGGATGGAAAACCCTAAGCACCTGATAAAAAATCCCTAAAATTTTCCGCAGCCATCGTCACCATCAACCCTAGATCAGGGGGGGTTCTGAAGCTGTTTTCGGCACCCTGCCGGAGAGGAGATCATCACCGAAGGCTTCTACATCACCATGCCTACCTCCGGAGTGATGCGTGAGTAGTTCATCCTTGGACTACGGGTTCGTAGCTGTAGCTAGATGGTCGTATTCTCCTCATATGCCTCCATGTTTAGATCTTGTGAGCTGCCTATAATGATTGAGATTGATCTTATGTAATTCTATATGCTGTGTTTGCCGGGATCCGATGAATATTGACCTTATGCCAAGTTGATTATAGTCTTTATTTGCTTATGCTATTTGTGATCTTGCATGCTTTCCGTTGCTAGTGGTTTCTCTGGCCAAGTAGTTGCTAGTGACTCCAAGAGGGAGTATTTATGCTCGATAGTGGGTTCATGCCTCCTCACCACCTTGCCCGAGTGACAGAACCGTGAAGAGGGTATGTGTTGTTGCCATTAGGGAGAAAACAGCGGTGAGAGTGCCCGCGTGCATAATCATTGCTTACATTACACACTTTGTTTAATGCAATTATCCGTTGCTTGCAACTTAATACCTAAGGGGGTTCGGATGATAACCTGAGGGTGGATTATTAGTCATAGATGCAGATGGATGTCGGTCTATGTATCTTGCTGTAATGCCCGCACAAAATATCATAGTAATCTTCATGTCATATTGTGCACTATGGTGCAACCTCTATTTGTCAATTGCCAAGCTGTAATTTGTTCACCCAGGATGCTATCTTTTATGGAGATACACCACTAGTGAAACTATGAACCCCGGTCCATTTTCCACACTGTTAAACAAACCACAACAATTTCCTGCTCTCTTTACGTACTGCAAGCATACACTGTTTTCCACACTATACGTCTAATCTTTGTTTTCAGCAAGATCGGTGAGATTGACAACCTCACTGTACCGTTGGGGCAAAGTATTTTGGTTGTGTTGTGTGCAGGTTCCACATTGTTGCTGAAACTGGTGAAGCGCCAGCACCACCTTCAGTGGCATCAACCTTCTGAAGGTCCTCTTTCTCCTACTGGATTGATAACCCTAGTTCTTAACTAAGGGGAAACCTCCTACCGCTATGCTCATCACACCCTCCTCTTGGGGTTCCCAACAAAGCACATCAAGGATTTTTCTGGCACCGTTGCCGGGGAGGAAGAAGTCTTATGGCAAGGGGAGTATCTCACTCTCAACCTCTTTATTTTTTTTATTGTCTTGTTTTTATTTTTGTCTTGTTTTTCCTCTCTATATTGAAAACACAAAAAAATAGTTTACTTCATAGTTGTTATTTGTTTGCTTGCTTTTATTCTGCTAAAATGAGTTCCTCTGAGAATACTAAGTTGTGTGACTTCACTAGCACAAACAACAATGATTTTATTTGTACACCTATTGCTCCACCTTCTCCTACTACTGCTTTCTATGAGATTAAACCTGATTTATTAAATCTTGTGATGAAAGAGCAATTTCTGGTATTAGTACTGATGATGTTGCTGCCCACCTTAATAATTTTGTTGAACTATGTGAGATGCAAAAATATAAAGATGTGGATGGAGATATTATTAAACTGAAATTATTTCCTTTCTCTTTGAGAGGAAGAGCTAAAGAATGGTTGCTATCTTTGCCTAAAAATAGTATTGATTCATGGACTAAGTGTAAAGATGCTTTCATTGGAAAGTATTATCCTCCTGCTAAGATTATATCTCTGAGAAGTGACATAATGAATTTTAAACAATTTGATAATGAACATGTTGCTAAAGCTTTGGAAAGAATGAAAATTATGGTGAAGAATTGTCCCACTCATGGACTGACTACTTGGATGATTATACAAACCTTTTATGCATGACTGAATTTCTCCTCAAGGAACACATTGGATTCAGCTGCCGGAGATACCTTTATGTCCATCACTTTGGGCAATGCAACAAAGCTTCTTGATGATATGATGATAAATTATTCAGAGTAGCACACTGAGAGAGCTCCATAAGGTAAGAAGGTAAATTCTGTTGGGAAAACCTCCTCTTTAAGTGAAAGGCTTGATGCTTTTATGTCTATGATTGTTAATGGTAAAGCTCAAGTTGATCCTAATAATGTCCCTTTAGCCTCTTTGGTTGCTCAAGAAGAGCATGTTGATGTAAACTTTAGTAGAAATAATAATTTTAACAACAATGCTTATAGAAATAATTTAGGTGGAAACAGTTATAAGCCTTATCCTCCTAATAATGGTTATGGTAATTCTTATAGAAACTCCTACAATAGCAATAAAAGCTCTACCTCTGATCTTGAAAACATGCTTCGAGAATTTATTAGCACACAAGCTGCTTTTAATAAATCTGTTGGGGAAAAGCTTGGTAAAATAGATGTTCTTGCCTCTAAAGTAGATAGCCTTGCTATTGATGTTGATTTTCTAAAACTAAAGGTTTTTCCACAAGATGTTAAACAAAGTAAAACTTTGAATGCCATTCAAGTTCGAATTGATGATAATGTAGGTTGATGGCTGAATTACGTGCTAGGTGGGAAAGAGAAGATGAATTGGCTAAAAAGAATAATATTGCTAGAGTTTGCACTATCACAACCACTAGTAAAACTGAAGCTCCTAGTGCTAGTAAACCTCCTACTATTAATGGTAAATTAGTTGGTGTTAACAAAGTCCCTACTCCTTTGGAAACGTGCTAAAGTGCCTCAAACTGCTGGAATTGCTTCTGATAAAAGTGCTGAAATTTTTAGAGATGTGGGAGATAATGGTTCCATTAGTTTTGATGATATAATATTGATTTTGATGATTGCAATATCTCTGAAGTTATTATGTTTTTACAAAAGCTTGCTAGAAGTCCCAATGCTAGTGCCATGAATATGGCCTTTACTAAACATATTACCAATGTTCTCATGAAAGTTAGGGAAGGAAAGTTGAAACTTGAGACATCTATCCCTAGAAAATTAGATGATGGTTGGGAGCCTATCATTAAGATAAAAGTAAATGATTTTTATTGCAATGCTTTGTGTGATCTTGGTGCTAGTATCTCTGTTATGCCTCAAAAGCTTTATAATATGCTTGATTTACCACCATTGGAACACTGTTATTTGAATGTTCATCTTGCTAATAATGCTAAGAAGAAACCTCTTGGTAGAATTGATGATGTTCTTATTATGGTTAATAATAACCTTGACCCTGTTTATTTTTTTGTTATGAACATTTAATGCAATGCTTCTTGTCCTATTGTTTTGGGAAGACCTTTTTGATGGAGGGATGATAACCCGGTAGCCCGACGCCAAGGTGTAACTCGGCCCAAAGGACGCTGCGCAAAGACCCGGCCAAGGATAAAGGAGCTTCTAGAAGGCCCAAGATCGTAGGCCTGGTAACCCGGATTGTGGGTTCCGGTAAGGAAGTTTAGGGTTTTGTAAGCAGTGTCCGGGTAGGACTCAGAGTACGCCTTGGAGAACAGGCCAGGGGTCTGGATGCTTTATAAGCCGGCCCCTAGGTTAGGTTTAGAGATCCCAAGAGTTCAAGCAATATCGCTAGGTATCGAGTATCCAGTGTAACACGAGAGTTGAGATTAATGTATCGAGATCGGAGACTCGGCGACTTTCTCGCCGGCTACCAGATCGCATACCATCATGTTTTCCTCTGAGCTAAACCCTCTCCCAAACACCAGTGTCGTCTTGCCCCAAGATAAGTTACCCCCGGTAACGTCTGCCGTGATTATCCCACGACAGTTGGCGCCCACCGTGGGGCCTGCGTCCAAAGGTGTTTACATCACGGGAGAAGCTCGGAAGAACATGGAGAATCTTGTCATCGGCGAGATCTACACCGACCGCGAAGGAGAGAAGATGGTGGACGATTCCGGCTGGGGGCCAGAGTCGGATCACCTCGAATCCAGATCTATCGTGACAATCGGCCGGATCAACGTCTTCATCGGTATGGTACGTACTTCCGGTTCGATCCCTGACGACTTTGGATTTGATTCTGTGTCAGGGGAGGCCACCTACATTCAATCAGATGGAGAAGAATCAGTTGGGACGACAGATCCAACAGAAGAACCCACCACGAAGAGGGAACAGCCGGAGGAGCCGGCATGGACCCCGCGTGGCTGGGTCGAGAAAGAAGATGATACCGAGTCTATCCTGCATCTGCTAGAGAATCAGTATGAGGAAAATAGCAGCGAAGAGGAACAGTATGAATTCGCGCCAAGCATTATGCGCCGGGTTGCGGTTTACACGGCTCCCGCGTCCAATCTGAACCAGGAGAACGCGACCGCGGCCGCGGTCGGAGCAGCACAAGCATTGGCCCAGCAGCAAGGTCCGGCTAACGGGAACCCAGTTTTGGCCCGGGTTGACGGAGAGTCGGCATCGGTTACCAGTCAAGCGGCGGAAAACGAGTTACACGCGAACACGTTTGGATTCCTAGCAAACCGGACACCAGGAGCGGGTCCTTCCAATCCACAACACCCGGCCCTGTTCGACAACAATCTGATTCTAGATCCCACAGTTCTTGCCACCGTTATCACTCCAGAAAACGCGGCAGAACGTGTTAGGGACCTGGATATAGCCCGTCGTGCATGGGAGCAACAGAGAAGACAAGTAGAAGCAGAAAGGCAAGGGATGGCCACACGCCAACGCGAGCTGGATGCACTGGAAACCCGGCTCCGAGAGGAAACGACTAGAATACATCAAAGGCACCAAACCAGATTACCAGCGTTGGGTGGAGTTATAAATCCGGCTACACTGTTTATCACACCTCAAGATCAGCCGATTCCAGCGGCGAACCAAGGAACTGCACCTCAACCGGCAACTGTGGGAACGCAGCCGGCAAACGTGCAAGCCGGGTTACCTTTACCACAGACTGGAGTTACAACCGGCAACACATTACCACCACCACCACCGTCACGATTTCGCACACCGGCAGGTCATTACAACAATCCCATGGACAACGTGTACGCAGCAACACTCGCGTTGAATCAAATCCCCGTGAGAGAGTCACCCCACGCAGAGGAGATCCGGCGGGCGATAGATATGCTGCACACTGCGGTGGCGCAGCAAGCTAATTACCCGGATCACAGAAGTGGAATGCATGGGACACCATATGTCAGTCAGCAACGAGGCGATACCGGCAATATCCATACGAGCTCAGCATGACGGAGGGAAGAGCAGCAGCGAATGCCGCCTCCTCCGCGTGTTCAGGCAGCACCAGCGGCATCAGCAGCACAAGCTATCGTGGATAGTTCCAGAGCCAGAAGAGCCGTGGCCGGGTCTGCGGTACATGGACCACCAGCAGCACCGCGTCCAGCCGTCCCCCCCGCAGGATCACACGTTTCCCGAGTAAGGCCAGTTCCGACCAACCTTGCAGGACCTAAGTGTCTCTCGGATAGCATCAGGGCTGAACCTTACCCGGAAAAATTCAAAGAACCAGGTAAAGTAGTGAACTATGAGCCGACTATGGATCCAGAAACATGGTTGAGCAGTTATGAGATGGCTATGTCAATTCGCAATGCGTCCGAGAATCTTCAAGCCAAGTTCATGTACTTGATGATGTCAGAAGGAGCAGCGAAGTTATGGTTCACCAATCTACCGGAAGGATCTATCAAGTCGTGGGAGGAGTTGAAAACTGCGTTTATCAAGCACTTTCATGGGACGTGCAGAAAGCTATTCACTATTGACGACCTAGAACGATGCGTCCAGAAGAAGGGAGAGTCGGCGCGCAGCTGGGTGCGCCGGGTTATGGAAATACTTCATTCATCCACATATATTCAGCCCAAGGATGCGTTACAAGCTATGGCAAAAACGTGCAAGTACACACCTTTAGTGCAAAAGTTAACCCGCATGAAATCTAGTCGGAATGCTTCAGAGGTCACGATGGGAGAACTGATGGATGCATGCAACAAACACGCCGCAACGGACACTACAGAAGAGGAAGTTGATGACAAAAAAGCAAAAGCGAACACAAGTAATAATGGAAGAGCCGGCAATGGATCAGCGCCGGGTAATAATGGAAACAGCCAGAACAAGCACCCGTTCGAGGGAGGCTCCGAGTTTGTCTCCAGCACAGAAGCCGGGTCTTCGAGACCCAGGGCAGAAGGAAATTTCAATACTGGAAATCACAATGGAGGAAACTATCAAGGGCCGCCAAGGTCGAATAACAATTGGGACATCTTCAGAATGGCGTGCCCGAAACATAGCAGGAACGGTAGGCCGGCTAACCACTCCTTGGAGCAGTGCGCCGACCTACAGAGATGGAAGAACGAGGAAGTGAACAGAGCCATGCGAGGTGCAGGTCGGGGAGGAGGACCGGGTCCAGGTGGAAACCCGGGCAACGGCCCACCCCCAGCCGGTAATCCGGCAGCAGGAAATCATGATAACAACCAAGGGGGAGCCGGAGGTTTCCAGGCTAACCCCAAGCAGTTGGGTCAATATCACGTGCATACTACAGGAAATTCTAACAAGGACAAAAAGATACTGAAGCAAGCGGTAAACTCGGTTTCCTCGGCTGTTCCGAGATACCTGAGGTGGTCAGAGCAGGATGTAACATGGAGCAGAAGAGATCACCCGGAAAGAATAGAACACCCGGGAGTCTTAGCATTAGTAGTTGCACCGCAGGTCAATGGGTATGAGCTGAAAAAGGTCCTGATGGATGGTGGAAGTAGCATCAATATCCTGTATTGGGAGACCTTTCTACGCATGGGTCTCAAGGAGTCTCAGCTACAGAAAAGTTCAACAATTTTTCATGGGATAGTGCCGGGTCACTCAGCGTGCCCCGAGGGAAAAATCGCATTGGAGGTAGCTTTCGGAGAATCAAAGGATAATTATCGAGTTGAGTGGCTCACTTTCGAGGTGGTCAAGTTGCGCAGTCCTTATCACACGCTGTTCGGAAGGCCGGCTGATGCTAAATTCATGGCTAGGCCGTGTTATGTGTATCTACAGCTAAAAATCCCGGGTCCTAAGCAGACCATCACCATACATGGAAGCCGGGATATAGCGGCTGAGTGTGATGAAGGAGACGCAGCGATGGCTGAGCAAGCTTGCAGAAAAGAGGAACTCAAGCATTACCGGTCTCAAGCAGACCCAGATGACAGAACAGCATTGAAAAGACCGATTACTGAAGATGAAAGGGCAAAGTTCAAGGCAGCACAAGACACCAAGATGGTGGCTTTCATCGAACATGATCCCTCCAAACAATCTGCCATAGGAGAAGAAATCACAGGACCGTTTACAGTCAGCCACGTCATGAAAATGCCTCACCCGGATTGGCTAGCAAATCCGGTACTCATAATAAAAAAGACCAACAAGTGGAGAATGTGTATCGATTACGTCAGTTCCGGACAGGCTCCCAAGAAGAACTAAACAATGTAACGGGCAGCAGGTTTCAGACGCACTCTTTTCCTATCCAGGGTACCTAAGGGGACTGGAAGGTTTTTAATGAGTCGGCCTGCTGACCCAAACTTTCTCGTATCAATAAAGAGATGGTTAAGCAATATATCTTCTTCACATGCGTTATCAAGTCTTATTTTGTTATGATCTTTACTTCGGTTACAGGTAAGTATTATTTATCGTCATCAATACATCAGTTTCCTTAAGTATGTTGCATATATCTAGGTCTTGGGGTCTGATTGCTTGAATAGCACAGTTACAAACTCAAAGACCCGGCCTTGATGCCTATGAGTTATAAGGGCCGATTACTCGCAAACGAGTACGGCTGCAATCTTATAACCGGACAAAGGAGGCAAATTTTCTTGACTTTTCTTACTTAAGCTCGATGTGACTCGCACTAAAGTGGCATGATTTGCTCGCTTACGATTACAATCAGCCATGAAGCCCAATAGGGACTTGCCTGACCCTGTTTTCGTACAGATGTAACAACATGATATCCACGCGAAAGCCGGCTTATAGTACAAGATAGTCAAAAGGGTCATCTAAACCACAAGTTATGCAGAGTACATGGCTAATAGCCGGAAACTCAACGTTTATTAAGCATAACTTCATACCCATGTGAAACAGCTCTAGGTTTTGGGCTTAGTAGAAAACAATTTGTTCTCCTGGAAAGACCACACACCCCAGACTCGGATTTCGAGTCTTGGGGACTGGGGATTTCGAAACAGAAACAAGTTGCTTCGTTACTAAGCTCGAAAAACCCTAACATCCGAGTCTTGGGGACTTGGGGACTTAGAGAAAAGTCCACTTGTCAAAATCCACGATACTCGGAAACCGAGTCTCACAAAAGGGAACCATAAAGAAAGTCGGATATCAAGAATAAGTTCAAAAACAGACAAGTATCAAATCCATCCAAAGGCCAGGAGAGGCACGAGGTATATCAAGGAAATAAAGCGCATTACAAATCTCGTTAGTAGTATCAAAGGTGCACAGGCGCACCGTCAAAAGAATATCCGTTTCCAACAAAAGCATCGAAAGACCAAGGTATCATCATGGCATCTGTTTACTCGGCTTCCTCAGTCGGGTCCACATCTTTGCCCTTGCCCTCCGGGTCTTGGTCCTGGGCTTTCTCTTCAGCTTTCCCAGCATCATCACTCGGATTCTTCGCATCAGGACGGACAGGCGGGCGGACAGCCGGCGTAGAGGTGGTTGGCCCTGATCCTAACTCGGCCTCCCTCTTCGCGGTTTCTTCCCTTTTCCTGGCCGAATCAGCATTCCATTTCTCCAAAATATCGAAGGGCAGGGGTGCTTCTTCCTGCACGATCTTGTTTTTAGCATCGTACGCACTCATAAACGTGCGCAGGTCCATACTATCGGCCAAAGTGGTTGCCGAGTGACGCACTGCGGATTGTACGGCCTTGAAATCCTTGGGCCCAAACTTGGAGCCATCCGCTTTGAATTCTGGAAACCCGGATATCACCTTTGCCGGCTCAAGCTTAGGAAAGTAAGCCTTAGCTAGCATAAAGGCCCGGGTCATACTAACCGGGCATGCCGAGCGTTTCTTGGATGGAGCATGCTTGGATAAGATTTTCTTCACCCGGATATGCCTCAGTTGGCCATTGCACGGCGTCCAATATCCACTTGGTGCCGGCGAAGAAGGTCCGGAGCACAGTCTTTAAAGTTTTAGCTTTTTTAACATCATCTTCTTCTGGGGCCGCAAGGTTAGCACCTGCAGTTGAAACAAGAAAGGCCACATCAGTAATTCCGAGTATCATGAATCAAGTAACAAAGCAGAGGCATGAAAGCAGTCAGCAGCAAGAAACTTACTAAGCAAGATACGATAAGTATCGGTAATTTGGTCCGATTACTTTTTCAGTGCGGTTTGGGCAGTGGTGCACCTTTTCTTGTATTTGGAAACATCTTTTTTCAAGGTTTCCACTTCAGCCTCAAGGGCCTCTCTCCGCTTTACCTCGGCAAGCAGAAGTTGTTCGGTTTTGAGCAAAATTTCATCAGACCGGGTGGCCTGTGCCTGTAAGAGACCAAAGTATGAGAATTAGTCGGGTATCGTGGCAAGCCGAGTATCCCACAGAGTACAGAGCACAACTTCAACAAGTTATACTCGGAACTTGGGGACTAGATGGATACGAAGAGATACCAGGTAACATTACCTGGTGCTCCGCTGCCATACGCTCTAGCACATCGTTCTCCGAGGCCTTCATAGCAAGGAGAGCGCTCATCATTTGATCGAAAGTATTGTTGCCCAAGTTGGAAGACCCGTGATCTTGGAGACTCGGAGAAGGAGCTCTCGTCTTGGTGGGAGAAGGTATCCGGGTCGTCCGAGTATTGGAGTCTGGTGCTCCTCCTCCCGTGCCCAAGGCTGCAGCTTCTTCCTCCTCGTGTACGTGCAAGGCTATTGGATACTCGGCTTCTTGATCGGCCGGGTTTATTGGTGGCACTTGTTCTTCTCCGCCAGCTGCGGTAGTCATATCATCGATCGGGTTCTCCTTACCCGGGTCATCAGTTTCCATATTTTCTTGGTCGCTGATTGTGACCGCGGCTCTATGGACAGTATAAGTAAGCAGTTAGCGTACAACTGGGAAAAAGTGACGGAAAGGTGTCAAAGCATCAGGAAAGGAACTTTACTCGGGATTCACCATGTAGTCTGAGGGGAACTCGCTGCTGGACCCGGACGAAACTGAAAAACATCAAGCAAGGCACGGAATTATCCCGTAAGGGGATGGTTCGGAAAGACTTTGATATTCAAAGAAAGGATTAGGTGAGTGCCAGCGCGTCGAGCCGGAGACGACGAAATACCCGGATTAAGAGCGCCCTCACCCGGAAAATTCCGAGTCATTCTGCGCTTGGTCATGGGCGGTTCCTTCAGGTACGGCCAGCAGGATAACTCCAGGTTTAGCTCGCATATGTTATCAAATGAATATTGTTTAGAGGCGAGGAAACGGTATGGAACCTTGAAGACGACCCCTCGGGGTTTTCTCTTTGTTCCGACCTTGATCGTCGGCTCAGCTTCATCTTCGTCGCTTGCGGATTCTACCTTGCCTTCAGTTTCTTCTTCTTCGTCCTTGTCCTCTTGTTCTGAAAGTTATCAAGGTTTACAGTCGGAAAATGAAGAAAGAGCAACAACGAGCTCAGAGAAACCAAGTGAAACTCGGAATGTACCTTCATCCGAGTTAACGGCATCTTCTTTCTCCTCTGGGCTTTCAGAGTTAGGGGGAGTTTCAATCTTCCAAAAAACATCATCGGCCTGAGATGAAGATATAAGAATGAGGGTTAACAGCTGTATCAAGTGGAAAGTGTGAAGGTAAAAATATGGAAGCCGGATCTTTACCTCAGGGGCCGGGTTCTCGCGCGTAAAGGGCTCTAACCCGGCTATATTCCGGATTACCTCCAACTTCTCTGTCAAGAAGCCCTTGATAGTCTTGTTGGTGTCGCCAGCTGCAAAGCTGTGGGTGGAGTATCGGAGCGCGTCCGTGGTGTGCCCCGAGTACTCGCACATGAACTTTTTGCGGATGGAATTGGGTTGGATCCGGAAATCAACCCAAGTTTTCACCAGGTTAAGCCCAATGAGACCATGGGCCAAAAGAATAGCAATTTTAGCCAACAAAGGTTGGATTGCCTCCCTGTCCGTGTCAGGGGCAAAAGCGTTGAAGGTCTCGGAGATATCGAGGAGGCCCTCTGAGTAACCCGGCAGCTTCTTTTCGCCGGGTGGGGAGGTGTCTCGGCAGTAAAAGTATGAGAGTTGCCAGTGTTTGACGTGGGAATTGAGTGTGAGAGGTGTCATGGGAGAATTTTTGCGACGCTGGATGGAGACCCCGCCGCAAGCAAGAAGTGCTCCGTCACCGCTTTCGCGGCACGGCTTGCACTGGAAAAGTTCAATAAAGAGAGCCAAACTTGGCGGAGTGCACAAGTATGACTCGGATAAAACAATGAAATGGGTAATATTCAACATAGAGTTAGGCCCTATGTCAAATACCCGGAGGCCATAGTGGCTCAGGAAACCTCGAAAGAAGGGGTGACCCGGAGGACGGAACCCCCGGGTCACGTGTTCGACGAAGCAGATTACCTCGTCGTCGGCAGGCGTGGGCCGGGTCTCATCACCCGGCACCCTCCAATGGATATCTTTTTGAGAAGGGAGAATCCCTAACTCGGCCAGCTCTTCTAACTTGGCCTTCGTAACGGTGGATCGCGCCCAGTTGGCGGATATGGAGTTGGTGGTCTTAGCCTTGGCTGGTTGTTTCCCCTGCTTCTTGGGAGCCATGGGATTAACCTGCAAAGCACAAGATAAAAAGGTACAAGGAGTAAGACCCGGAAACCATGAGCTATCCGAGTATTTGCAAGCGATATCGAGAAAACATGGAAGCTAAGAATTGTCCGGGTATCATTCTACGGAGCAAAGGCTACAAATTATCCGGGTATCAGGTATCATTATAGAAACTACTGGGTACTTACGTATTGAAAAGTGTTTGAGGAAGACGGATGATTGTCCACGTATCTACTGCAAGCGAAAGAACCGGAAGAAAAGGATTTTCCGGGTGTCAATGACATGCGCGGAAAATTGGGACGAAATGGATCTAGATTGGAAAACTTGCGGACGATTCTACGGAGAAATTAATGGTTAATGATGATAGGGGAGGGATATGTGCCCATCTGTCATGTTATTGGATCAACTAGCGTGGGATTGTGGGGTCTAATTCGGCGCGGCAAGAAAAAATGACCCGCGGATTGACCTAGATCCAATCTGGAGTAAATCGAGAAATTATGAGGTCAAGCTAATGGATGCGAGAAACTTACTGGAGGAGATTGAAGTGAAGCCCGGCGGAGGCAAATAGCACAATCCTGGTGCCCCTTAGCGATTCCCGGCGGGTAGGACAAGGGCGCGGTGGCGGATCTTGGCGGCGGCGTGGGGCGAGCCGTGGCGGAGCGTAGCCGGCGGCGGATTGGCTCCGGTGACGCGCGTGAGGTCTCCGTGGCGGTGCTATGCGAGCTTGAGCGCGGAAGTGAAGAGAAGGAGGAAAAGGGGTCAATGAGCCGTTGGGGTTAGGTTAATCCCTAAGTACCTATTTATAAGGGTGCGGGCGGATAAACCTAGTCCAACGGGCGGGAACCGAAAATTTCAGAATAACGGCTATCTGCCCGGATTTCGTGAGATATGCTTTAAGTTCTCGACGAGATATCCGGACAGAGATAAGAAGGAGATCTCCGCAATATCGGGTTCAATTATCGAGTAAAGTAAGCCGGATCTTTGACATTCTTATCAGAGTGTTGACCCGGGAAACGTGAAGAAGAGCCTAGAGAAAGCCGGGTTACTATATGGCCACCTTGGAGTTGGGCCTAGCTGTTTATCAAAGCACCTTAACCCGGCCTCTATGGACTTGTACGTTTGATATTTTTGCAGGGGATAGCGAGTGCTTCAAGGAGGATCCCGTGAAGCCCAAGCTATTCTGGGGACTACTGATGGAGGGATGATAACCCGGTAGCCCGACGCCAAGGTGTAACTCGGCCCAAAGGACGCTGCGCAAAGACCCGGCCAAGGATAAAGGAGCTTCTAGAAGGCCCAAGATCGTAGGCCTGGTAACCCGGATTGTGGGTTCTGGTAAGGAAGTTTAGGGTTTTGTAAGCAGTGTCCGGGTAGGACTCAGAGTACGCCTTGGAGAACAGGCCAGGGGTCTGGATGCTTTATAAGCCGGCCCCTAGGTTAGGTTTAGAGATCCCAAGAGTTCAAGCAATATCGCTAGGTATCGAGTATCCAGTGTAACACGAGAGTTGAGATTAATATATCGAGATCGGAGACTCGGCGGCTTGCTCGCCGGCTACCAGATCGCATACCATCATGTTTTCCTCTGAGCTAAACCCTCTCCCAAACACCAGTGTCGTCTTGCCCCAAGATAAGTTACCCCCGGTAACGTCTGCCGTGATTATCCCACGACACTTTTCTTAGAACTGTTGGTGCTATTATTGATATGAAAGAGGGGAGTATTAAATATCAACTTCCCCTCAAGAAAGGTTTTGAACAATTTCCTGGAAAGAAGATGAAGCTACCATTTGACTCTATTATTAGAGAAAAATATGATGTTGATGCTTCTTCACTTGAAATACGTGAGTTTCCCTTTTATGCCTAACTGAAAGGCGTTAAAGAAAAGAGCTACCGGGAGACAACCCGTTTTATCTCGCCGTTTTCAACCCGTTTTCTTTGGTGTGCTTTGCACCTGGGTGTTTTCTATTTCCTTAGCAACCCTGCTGTATCTTTTATTTTGAGTTTTTTTTGAGCCAAGTAAAGCCTCTAGCGGAAAGTTGAGCCTATATTTCGGATTTCTGCGTAGGAAACAAATTTCTGATGTCCACTGTTAATTTCGTTAAAAATCACAGAAAATTCAAAATGACTTGATCTTTTTTGTGATTAATCCTGAGTTATATACTCAATGTTTCTTAGAAGACCACGTTTTTATTTGAGCAACAAATTTTTTTGAAAAAATCGATCTTTACCTTATGTTCTGTTTTGACAGATTTCTGACATTTATCGCATTTGCATCTTAATCTCTTTCTTCTGGTGTTCTTTTGAGAAAAAAGAGTTTTGAAAGAATTTGTGACAGTAGCTAATGTGTTTTTGAGTGTTATACTTGTGTTGAAACTGAACCATGTGAATTTATTATTTCAATTGCACTAACGAGGCTAATGATGATTGTGAGAATTTTGGTGTGAAGGAAGTTTTCAAGGGTCAAGAGAAGAGGATGATATGATGTGATCAAGAAGAGTGAAAAGCCTAAGCTTGGAGATGCCCCGGCGGTACATCCAAGAAAATTCCAAGAATACTCAAGCATATAAGCTTGTGGATGCCCAAGGCATCCCCTTCTTCATCAACAAATTATCAGGTCACTTCTAGTGAAACTATATTTTTATTCGGTCGCATCTTATGTGCTTTACTTGGAGCGTCTTTTATTTTTGTTTTCAGTTTGTTTTTTCCTTTTCTTTCAGTTTGTTTTTACTTTTTCAACCAGCTTTGTTGGACCCCAGCATTCTTTTATTGGAGAGTGACACGCTCCACTTTTTCATGAAAATACTTTGTATTCTTAATCTCTGTCTAGCTGCTGCATTTATTTAGCTCATGTTTTGCATGCATCTCTTATTAGAGTTGTTAGTTTTAGTGGTGTTATGTGAGTACTCTCATGTTTGCTTGTTGTATCGTAAAGAGTATTTTTGTTAAAGCATGTTTTGTATGGTGCTTGTTGGGAGAAAGAAAATTGCTGCTTGAAGTAGAATTTATAACAGTACTAGTAGAACCTTGTATAGACTGTGGCTAGGACTTTTTCATGCCATGCTAAATTTTATTTTAGTTTTAAAGACTTGTGGTTATTGAGTATAATGATTAGCCTCAAATAGCTGAGAGTGTTTAATATGTATTGAAAGATTCATGAGTTGTTCTTGTCATAGTAAAGCATCAATATATGGTATTCTCTTTCGAATGTTTTATTTGGTTGACTTGGCGCATGCTCACACCATGTTAATGACTACAAACCAGTCACGAATAGCCTCCATGACCACTTAGTTTTTGAACTTGTGATACTGCTTATGTTTTAATTAATTATGCTTATGTAGCTATGCATGATTATGGCTCTTATGCTCTCTCGCTTTGTCGCTCCCAGTCTTTTGCTAGCCTTCACCTGTACTGAGTATGAGCTCTACTCGTGCATCCAAACTCCCTTAAACCAAAAAAAAATCCCATTGTGTCCACCATACCTACCTACATGTGGTATTTAACTGCCATTCCAAAGTAAATTGCTCATGTGTTACCTTTAAAACCTTCAAAATTACTCATGCTTTATGTTCCTGTTTTTGCTCATGAGAATGTAAATAGAGAATATTTATCTCACTTGTTGATTGGATTTCACACCCTGGACTAGTGGCTTCATCCGCTTATCCAAATGATAGAAGAGCTGGCAGCGGGGTGCCCAGCTGTGGGGGACCCCAGACTAGATGTCCGAGACCGCCAATATGCATACACTCATGATCCCAGATCGACAGTCATGAGCAACATATTTAGAGATGGTACATCAGAGTTCACATCCATTACACGAATAACAAAGTCTTACACAAATGGTCTATCGACCAAGTCTGAGACAACTGTCGCGCAGGACAGTGGCAAACACACATAGCATAACTGCTTTATTTAGCGGAAGCACACACGACGAGCGGAACCCATGTCAATGCCTTAGCACCACAGGCTGCTGACCGGGGGACGTGCCTAGGAAGCGGGATCGTCAAAGTACTCCTCCTCAAAGGTATCCTCCTAAGACGGCTCCTCGAAATCTGACCAAGACAATAGCCAGGGACGAAACCAAACCTGAGTATGTTTGAATGTACTCCTGCAAGTCACCCTAAATGAAAGCCCAAAAATGCAAGTATGGCAAGTGGTGGTAGGATGGCTATTTAATTAAGGGTTTGTACTATCCATGGTGAGTATAAGACTCATCATGGTTGAGCAAATTTCATTTCTTTTGAAAACAACCTTTTAGAAAACAATCTTTCCGAACCAACATTTCTCCGGTACCTCAAAGGTACGATTATTCCCTTTCATGTACCTCCCAGGTACAACGGCGTAAACAAGATTCAGCTTTTTGAAAACATTGACACAATGCTAGCTACATGGCCATTCAACTGCCCATATCCGAGGGTGCGGCTATTCTGAATAGTTTTACTCTGCAGAGGTGTACACAATCCACAAGATCCAGTACATCCGCCGTGGACAACCACGGACTGTCCGAGACAGTATGCAAACATCGGATAACTGGTCCTAACCATCCACTATGTCCGTGCTAGTAAATGACTACCTCTTCAACTGGGTTTGTTCTCCCCGGCACCGAGTGAGTCAGCCGTATCGATCCGGTTTCCCCTGACAACACACCGCCATGGCAGGAGACCCAATTGCTGCAACCGGTAGTGAACTTAATCCCACACTGTGAATGTCCCGTTTCTCCCTCCTGGCGACAATTCGGTTCGGGGGACTCTAACCCCTATAGCACTTTGAGGTAGACACGGACTAACACATACAACCAATTAGCTAGACCCCGTACCCATATTGAGGTAATTTGGCAGTACGGCTTGGTTGTCCGGCGAAGACTAGGTTATGTGTCATTTTTGGAAAACAAGTTGAAAACATTCCTTCCTCCCTCAGACAAGGTCCCACCTTTCCTCGGGGTTTCTCCAAGACTTTTTGCTTTCAAAAAAAACATCAAGTTAAAGTGTCCACTAAGGGACTTAGGTTGATTAAGTTATGGCTCCAAGATTTCTTAAGGGCTTGGTAACACCAAGTTTATGGAGTGGCTACGACAATTTATAAGAGCGACAAAACCATGTCTTACTTTGAAAGAAGTTACTTGAAAACACTTAAGTAAAACTTCAGAAGTAAAACATGCATGGTAAGTAAAACAGAAGCAAGCATTTAGGATGGCTTGCCTTGGCCCTGGTCTTGGTCACACTCTTGAAATAAACAAGAGTTACAGAAAACCTCTTCAGGAGCAATAGTCTCTTCGTTATCTAACGTCGTAAAAGGTAAAAAGAAAAACACTCAATCAGAACAAGACAAAGACAAGCACAAGCTAATACATTACACACATACAGCAAGCATTCGTCTAAAAAGAATTACCCAAAATAACATTGCTACCTAATGCTAAAACACTGAAACAATCACTAGAAACAAGCATAGCATGACATAGTCTTTTACAAAGCAAGTAACAAGTTTATGGCATGATTCCAGTAGGTGTAACACTCTCATTCAAGGCCATAAAGAGTGATATGACTCTCTGGTCATTCACCAAAATGGGTACATATCATGGAAAATAATCTAGGAAACACATAACAAGCATGGGGTGTGAAAACATGCATTTCTATAAACATGCAAGGCATACTCTAATTATAAAGTATAACTAAGCATGCAACCAGAGGCTAAACCAATACATAACAGAGGCATATTATAGCATGCATGGCATGAAAACAATCATGGCATGAAGGTACTTGTGGCAAACAACTCTAATAATCCAAGAAAATGGAAAATAAGTATATATATAGACATGCATGACAAACCATGACATTTTCATGAACAAGATTCATTATAAGATGATAGATATATAATATAACAACCATATGGCAGTGAAAACAACTCCTACACATGATAGTAAGATCACACAAGGCATTCACACACTTAGCAAAATAAATAAACATAAGATTCAAAACATGGCAGAATACTATAAAACTTGTAATGCATGCCAAAATTATTCTACAACTCAAAACATCACACAAATCTAGGATATGATAGATCTAATCATACAGAAGCACATCCAAAAGGATTTATCCCAAAAAGCATTTTAGAAAAATTCATAAAATTAATTTAGTGGCTCTCTGGTTGTTTACCATTTTGCATGTCATTTTACATAGGAAACTCAAGTGCATGTGAGGTCAACTGATCTAGTTAGAGGTCAAAAAGATCTATCCAGAGAGATCAACCTCACTTCCATTGGATTCCTAAATCAAAAGTTATTGCATGTTTAAGTTTTCAGATAGACTGGTTTGTAGGATTTTTCATACTCAAACCAGGGATGCAAATGTGGATCTGCCACTTGCATGTGGTTGGTAAAACATGCAAGTACACTGGAGAAAATTGGAGTGGCCAGATTTGGAGTTTTAGTATTTTTAGAATGATTAAAGTGATTAGGCAGCTTTCTGGAATTTCAAAAATGAATAAAAAGGGGCAGCGCAGGCCTAGCGGGCTGTTTGCCCCCACGCGCCAGAGCGAGTAGCGTTGGGCCGGCCCATTTCGCCTGCGCGCGCGAGCGAACCGGTAAGCTGCCGTTAGATTAGGAGCCAGCGGCCAGGATTACATCCCAGAGGGATTCAAACGAATGCGTTGATCAAAGATCGAACGGCACCCACTGCTTCTTCCTCCTCGCACCCAAAACACATCCACGGTGAGCTCGGGGAGAGCCCGTACGAGCAGAGGCTCACCTTGGGCTCGCTTGGAATCGATGGGTGGGGACGAGGCAGTGCAGTGAAGATGTCGCGGCCGATCAGAGGCAGCAGCAAAGCCTAGATCCCTCCGTACTGCCCGTGCGCACCGAGTGGTTCCCGACGGCGTCGAGCACGGCGGCGGCAGATCTGCAAGGCAATGGGCAAGAGGAGGTGTCAGGAATGCATGCCTCGAGTAGGGGAAACGATTGAACAGAAAATGGAGGTGGGAGAGGGAGAGACGAAGGCCGGGCGTCGGGTTCTTCTCCCGCGGACAGAACGGCGAGTGCGAGCTCTCTGGCTCTCAGAGAGAGAGCAATCAGAGAGAGGAGTGGGTGGAGGAGAGTGCGGTGGATGAGTGGAGGTGGGTTGCAAACAGAGAGGGTGTAGGGGTACTTATACAGAGGGATTCACGGGAGAGGTTCGCTCGGGAGCTTGCCACGGCTTGCCATGGCCGTGCCACTTTGCTGGAGCTTCTAGGGCATCAGCAGCACGTGTGCACGCAGTCTAGGGCTTGGTGGCAACCCTACCGTGCTGGTGCTGGCCCTAGGCCGTGGAGGAGATGGAGCAGGGCACGAGTGCCACTGTTCTCCGATGACAGGGTGGCCCGGCGGGGCACCATCCTTGTCCTGGAGCCGTTCTTCCCCTCTGCAGCGTCCAGGGCAATACCAGGGGCCGGAAACGAGAGATGGGAGTGTGGGCAAATGGTTTTGTACCAGTGCCAGGTTCCACAAAGATCAACAACGAAGATTTGATCAAAAACAAATCGGGCACACACACTGTCAGTTTTAGGTTCAGTTTCAGAAAAATTCAGTTAAGAATTTCTGAATTTTTCTAAGTTTGGAAACAGACAGCAGATAGGGAAAGTAGGTGTTGTTTTGGAGCAGCAAACCAAATTCAAATAGAAATGTGAAGGTATGGTTTTGAAGAGCACATCATCTAGATTCAGAAACACATTTTTATCTGAATTTAGAAAATGTGGAAGTGGATGAAAACAAGGGTGAAACAGGAGTGGTTTCGTGTTTTCTCTGTTTTCTTTTTTTTTTCATGTTTTTCAACTAGGTAGAAAAACAACCATGAAAACATAATTTCCACTGGTTAAAAAATATTTCTTTGAACATGTTGAGCAACTCCATATCATAAACATGGATGACAACCAAAGAAATATTCAAAAAGAATTTGGATTCAAGGATAGAAATGGTGTCAAAAAGTGTATGTGATAGCTAGAAAAAGAAAAGGAAAAATCATGTTTTTCCTTAGAGTTTTCAAATTCAAAACTTGTTTTCTTTCTTGGGTGATCAAATACCAAGTTCAACAAGTTTGAAAAGTGACAAGAATAATAATATAACCATCCTCTCTTTATTTCTCAAAGGAGACATCATATTTACATAAGGAGTTTAAAACTCAGAAAAACAACAGGATCAACTGAAAGTTTTTGTTGGTCCCTAATTCTATGTTCTTTTCTCCTTACAACCTTGTCTCCAAAAAGAGGATGTGACAGACCTCCCCTCCTTAAAAGAATCTCGCCCCGAGATTCGGGGGTTTAGTCATAGAGGAAGTCAGGAAACTCCTTGTTGATATAATCTTCGCGTTCCCAGGTGGCTTCTTCCTCAGAGTGATTAGTCCACTGAATCTTGAGGAATGTTATTTTACGCCTCCTAGTCATGCGAACATCTTTGGCAAGAACACGGAGTGGTCGATCACGATAAGTCAAATCATGATTGATGTCAATGGTCCGGTAATCGATGTCCTTATAAGAATGATCCTTATTAGGCACTTGGAGACATTTCCAGAGCAGAGACACATGAAAGACATCATGGAATTCCGAGAGATCAGCGGGCAGCTCAAGTTGGTAAGATACTTCACCACGTCGGGCTATGATCTTGAATGGCCCAATGTAACGTGGTGCAAGCTTCCCTTTAACATGAAAACACTGCATTCCCTTGAGAGGTGTGACTCTAAGATACACGAAATCTCCTACATGGAAGGAAACTTCGCGTCGCTTGGAGTCGGCATAACTCTTCTGACGAGATTGAGCAGCTTTGAGACGATCACGGATAAGTTGAACTTGCTCTTCGGCGACACGCAACGTATCCACACCAAATATCTGACTGTCACCAGACTCAGACCAGTTCAAGGGTGTGCGACACTTGCGACCATACAAGGCTTCAAAAGGAGCCATTTGCAAGCTAGCTTGATAGCTATTGTTGTAAGAGAATTCCGCAAATGGTAGACAATCCTCCCACTTAGCACCATAGGACAAAACACAAGCACGAAGCATGTCCTCCAAGATTTGGTTAACACGCTCGGTTTGTCCTCCGGTTTGTGGGTGATAAGCGGTACTGAAAGACAACTTGGTTCCCAGAGCTTCATGCCGCTTCCTCCAAAACCGAGATGTGAATTGAGTACCCCGATCAGAGACAATCTTCTCGGGTACACCATGTAGACTCACGATTCGAGATATATAGAGATCAGCCAATTGGTCTCCACGATGAGTGGTGCGAACAGGAATAAAGTGAGCAACTTTTGTAAGCCTGTCCACAATAACCCATATGGAATCATGTCCTCGGTTTGACTTGGGAAGTCCAGTGATGAAATCCATTCCAACTTCATCCCATTTCCACTTGGGTATTTGGAGTGGTTGCAAGAGACCAGCTGGACGTTGGTGTTCTGCCTTCACACGCTGACAGATATCGCACTTGGCGATGTATAAAGCAATATCTCGCTTCACCATGCCACCAGAATTTTTCCTTAAGGTCTTGATACATCTTTGTTCCTCCGGGATGGATGGAAGAAGGAGTGTCATGAGCTTCGGCGAGTATAACTTGCTTTAGCTCAGATTCGGATGGAACGCAAATGCGACCTTTGCACCAGAGTATTCCTTCAGAATCGACAGAGAAACCAGGCACGAGTTCCTTCTTCATTCGATTCTTAATTCCCTCAATACTCTTTTGGCCCTTCTGAGATTGTTTCACTTGATCAATTAGAGTAGGTTTGAGCTCAATAGTATTCAACATCCCATGGCTGACTACTTCGATACCCAGTTGATCAAGCTCCTTCCATAACTCAGGTTGTCTGACCTTGATGATAGCATTCAAAGATGCGAGTTCTCGACTGAGTGCATCAGCGACAACATTAGCCTTGCCAGGGTGATAGTGGATACTCAGATCATAATCTTTGATGAGTTCAATCCACCGGCGTTGCCTCATATTGAGCTCACGCTGAGAGGAGATATACTTCAAACTCTTGTGGTCAGTATAGATCTCACACCTATTTCCCATGAGGAAGTGTCGCCATGCCTTGAGAGCATGAACAACAGCTGCGAGTTCCAGGTCATGGGTAGGATAGTTTTGTTCATGAGGCTTCAACTGACGAGAGATGTAAGATATGACCTTCCCGTCTTGCATAAGAACACTACCGAGTCCAAGCTTTGAGGCATCACAATACACATCAAAACTTTTTGTGACATCCGACATAGTAAGAACAGGAGCGGTCACCAATCTTCTCTTTAGCTCTTGGAAAATTTCCTCACACTTGTCAGTCCACTCAAACTTCTTGTCTTTCTTGAGCAATTGAGTGAGTGGTCTGGCGATACTGGAAAATCCTTGAACAAATTTGCGGTAATACCCCGCCAAACCAAGAAATGATCTCACTTCGGTTGGGTTGGTTGGAGCATTACGCTTCATGACGGACTGAACCAAAGCGGGATCAACAGAGATTCCACCTTCAGATACCACATGTCCAAGAAATCCCACTTCTCTAAGAAAGAATTGGCACTTGTTGAATTTAGCATACAGTTGATGCTTCCGAAGTGTTCCGAGCACCAATCTCAGATGTTCTTTGTGTTCAGCTTCATCTTTAGAATAGATAAGAATGTCATCGATGAACACCACGACGAATTTATCCAAGAAATCCATGAATACCTTGTTCATGAGATTCATGAAATAAGCAGGAGCATTGGTTAGACCAAAGGACATTACGGCGTATTCATACAGCCCGTAACGTGTGGTGAAAGCAGTCTTCGGAATATCCGAATCCCGTATCTTCAATTGGTGATAACCAGTACGGAGGTCTATTTTGGAGAAGATACGAGCTCCATTCATCTGGTCGAAGAGATCTTCAATCTTGGGCAACGGGTATTTGTTCTTGATGTTAACATCATTTAACTTCCGGTAATCCACACATAGACGTGAGGTACCGTCCCGTTTATCCACAAAGATTACAGGCGACCCCCAAGGCGAAGCGCTTGGGCGAATCAAACCTTTTTGCAACATCTCATCCAATTGTTTCTTCAACTCCTCTAGTTCCTCCGGGTTCATCCGGTAAGGTTTTTGAGCTATGGGTCCGGTTCCAGGAACTAATTCAATAATGAATTCAATATCCCGGTCAGGAGGCATACCGGGTAGTTCTTCTGGAAAGACATCCGGATACTCACATACCACAGGAATCTGTTCAAGAGAGGGGTCGGACACGCTCTTATGACAGTGAGCTTTGGAGGTGGGTTTGACTGCCTTATACTTGACTTCTTCCCCAGTGCTACTGGTCAAGGATATAGTTTTAGTGGGGCAGTCAATGACTCCCTTGTACTTAGTCATCCAATTCATACCAAGTACAACCTCAATGCCCTTCTCACCTAACACTATTAGGTCAGCATGAAAGGTCTTCCCACTGATAACAATAGGCACATTGTTGCAGAAGTGGATGGCTCTAGTTATATCGCCTGGGATTTGCACTCGCATGACTCTATTCATGGGACTGACTTTTAATCCACTTTTCCTCACAAAGGTTTGGTGACAAATGAATGTGAAGCCCCAGAGTCAAACAGAACAGGTACTGGTACGGAGTTGTCAGGAAACGTACCAATCACCATGCTTGGATTATCCTGAGCTTCTTCTGCGGTGACGCAATTCAGATGTCCCTTAGCAACATTCCCAGGCTTCTTGGAAGATTGACCATGTGTCATCTTGGTCGCATTAGGGCGAGTAGGAGCAGGATTCTTGGTGGGGCACTCCTGAGAGAAATGCCCTCCTTTGCCGCATGAGAAGCAAGTTCGAGATGGCTTGGGTGCAGCTGGTGCGGCACGGGTGGTTGTATTACCAGAATTCCCTCCTCAAGGACGGGGCACATAAGGAGCAGCTCCAGCAGTCAGAGGCCTTGGATAAGATGGAAAACTTGGACGAGGAGCATAGCCAGGTGCCTTATTGAAGGGTGGCCTCGCAGGTGGAGAGCTGCGAGCCCTGTTGACACTCGGCCCTCCTTGTTGCATCATCTTCCTCTTGCGATTGTCAAAGGCTGCCTGACGCTTATGTTCCATAAGGATAGCAGCATTGGCAAGAGACTCAAGGTCCTGGAATGGAATCACCACGATCGTACACTGCAGCTCATCGTGTAAGCCATTGAGGAATCTCTCCTTCTTCTTTTCTTCTGTGTCAACATCATTGGGAGCATACCTAGCCAGGCTAGTGAACTCATCCCAATACTTGGACACCGTCATTCCACCTTGTCTGAGCTTCAGAAACTTGTCTCCCATGATCCCCATAACACCATCGGGAATATGATACTTGCGAAACTTGGCCTTGAACTCCTCCCATGTAGTGACATGATCAGCTGGTATGGAGGCACGAGTGGTCTCCCACCAAGTCCTTGCAGGACCGGCGAGAAAGTGGGAAGCATAAAGGACCTTATCCTTCTCCTCGACACCAGCAACTTCTAGATCGTTGGCGATGGTGCGAAGCCAATCATCCGCGTCCAGAGGTTCTACAACCCGAGAGAAGACAAGTGGGTTGGTATTCTGGAATTCCTTGAGCTTGGAGCGAGAACCATTTCCACCATTAGTCCCAATAGTGGCCAGATGTGCGAGAGTTTGGAGAGTTGCTGCGCGCTCAGCACGGGCAGCGTCTCGGTCCTCCATGAACAAGGCCAAGACTTGAGCCACAGTTGGCTCCGGCGGTGGGGGTGGATCACGCGGCATGCTGAATGAAAGAAGATGTAAGATGAAGAGGCAGATAGATGTGTTTGTCTAACATCGACAAACGAGAATTGAAGTAGATGAAAACATGGAACTTTTTAGACATGCTAGGTAATTTTATACCAGAGAAGCCAAAGCACAAACATATCATACATAACTCAGGCAGGTTCAAGCATACATAACACTCACTCATCCACATCTAGCAAACAAGTGGTTTCCGAAGAACCACACTACAAAAGCAGCGAGATGGGGTCATCGCAGCCAACTAGTACTAGGTGCTTACATAGCATAGGCTAACAACACGGCCTAATACCTAGGCGCTTCCATCATCGCCGTCGAAAAGGATCTCCTCAAGGTCCTCCTCATCTTCGGCGTGATCATCGTCCTCTTGGTCACTCTGCTCACTCATATCCATGCCTTCGGAAGGGACATCATCATCAGGAAGAAGATCCTCATTCTCCTTGCGGAGTTCGGCGATCTCTTCCTCTAACTCCTCGATGGTCGAATCCCTTGTGGCAAGATCCTCTCTAGCCGTCTTCAGCCGGCCACGGAGTATGGAGTTGGCGTTCTCGAGTGACTCGGGCTTCTTGAAGCGACGAGTACGGGCCAAACGGGTGGTCCGCAGCTTGTTCTCCAAGGTCCTTGCCTTGGCGGCGAGGTCGGCGTGAACAATCTTCAGATAATCCAAGTTGTTCTGAGTGTACTGCAGGTAGAACTCCATGTCCTTCATGTGGGAGCACACAATGTCACGGGGACACGGACAAGGGACTGGGAAGCCATCATTGTCGCGCCTCCCGTGGCGCTGGAAAGGAGTATCCACCAGGCGAGTCGCATAGATGTGATACATGCGTGCGATAGCCAGCTCGAGCACACGAACAATCGCGTCTCCCCAAGAGCGGTCAATCGCGTGGAAGACATGCACAGGCTCAGATGGTGCGGTCAATGGAGAACGGGGGGTGCACTCCGCCAACCATGATAACCCCTCAACCGAGCCAGTGATCTCCCCTCCTCTAACTTCAGGTAGTGGACGCCCAAGTATCTTGGTCATCTCCACGATCTCCTTCTCGAAATGGAACAGATAGTCCCGAAGAAGTCCCAACTGGAGAGACTCGGTGAAGACGACGTCCATCTACACAAGTTTTTAAGTTAAAGACCAGTGTGCAAAGTTTTAGTTTTATGCAAAAAGAAATTTAATGTAGTTAACCCAGTAAGATAAAACCAAGCAAAGAGGGTTACGAGACATATCTTTGGGATATAGTCATATTAAAGGCTTGTATAGAAACTAAGGCAGATATCGGAGTACTAGCTAACGCCCATTCTAACTAAGGTCTCCTATGGTCAGGATGGCTCTGATACCAACTCTGTGGGGGACCCCAGACTAGATGTCCGAGACCGCCAATATGCATACACTCATGATCCCAGATCGACAGTCATGAGCAACATATTTAGAGATGGTACATCAGAGTTCACATCCATTACACGAATAACAAAGTCTTACACAAATGGTCTATCGACCAAGTCTGAGACAACTGTCGCGCAGGACAGTGGCAAACACACATAGCATAACTGCTTTATTTAGCGGAAGCACACACGACGAGCGGAACCCATGTCAACGCCTTAGCACCACAGGCTGCTGACCGGGGGACGTTCCTAGTAAGCGGGATCGTCAAAGTACTCCTCCTCAAAGGTATCCTCCTGAGACGGCTCCTCGAAATCTGACCAAGACAATAGCCAGGGACGAAACCAAACCTGAGTACGTTTGAATGTACTCCTGCAAGTCACCCTAAATGAAAGCCCAAAAATGCAAGTATGGCAAGTGGTGGTAGGATGGCTATTTAATTAAGGGTTTGTACTATCCATGGTGAGTATAAGACTCATCATGGTTGAGAAAATTTCATTTCTTTTGAAAACAACCTTTTAGAAAACAATCTTTCCGAACCAACATTTCTCCGGTACCTCAAAGGTACGATTATTCCCTTTCATGTACCTCCCAGGTACAACGGCGTAAACAAGATTCAGCTTTTTGAAAACATTGACACAATGCTAGCTACATGGCCATTCAACTGCCCATATCCGAGGGCGCGGCTATTCTGAATAGTTTTACTCTGCAGAGGTGTACACAATCCACAAGATCCAGTACATCCGCCGTGGACAACCACGGACTGTCCGAGACAGTATGCAAACATCGGATAACTGGTCCTAACCATCCACTATGTCCGTGCTAGTAAATGACTACCTCTTCAACTGGGTTTGTTCTCCCCGGCACCGAGTGAGTCAGCCGTATCGATCCGGTTTCCCCTGACAACACACCGCCATGGCAGGAGACCCAATTGCTGCAACCGGTAGTGAACTTAATCCCACACTGTGAATGTCCCGTTTCTCCCTCCTGGCGACAATTCGGTTCGGGGGACTCTAACCCCTATAGCACTTTGAGGTAGACACGGACTAACACCGACAAGCAATTAGCTAGACCCCGTACCCATATTGAGGTAATGTGGCAGTACGGCTTGGTTGTCCGGCGAAGACTAGGTTATGTGTCATTTTTGGAAAACAAGTTGAAAACATTCCTTCCTCCCTCGGACAAGGTCCGGGGTTTCTCTAAGACTTTTTGCTTTCAAAAAAAACATCAAGTTAAAGTGTCCACTAAGGGACTTAGGTTGATTAAGTTATGGCTCCAAGATTTCTTAAGGGCTTGGTAACACCAAGTTTATGGAGTGGCTACGACAAACCATGTCTTACTTTGAAAGAAGTAACTTGAAAACACTTAAGTAAAACTTCAGAAGTAAAACATGCATGGTAAGTAAAACAGAAGCAAGCATTTAGGATGGCTTGCCTTGGCCCTGGTCTTGGTCACACTCTTGAAATAAACAAGAGTTACAGAAAACCTCTTCAGGAGCAATAGTCTCTTCGTTATCTAACGTTGTAAAAGGTAAAAAGAAAAACACTCAATCAGAACAAGACAAAGACAAGCACAAGCTAATACAGTACACACATACAGCAAGCATTCATCTAAAAAGAATTACCCAAAATAACATTGCTACCTAATGCTAAAACACTCAAACAATCACCAGAAACAAGCATAGCATGACATAGTCTTTTACAAAGCAAGTAACAAGTTTATGGCATGAGTCCAGTAGGTGTACCACTCTCATTCAAGGCCATAAAGAGTGATATGACTCTCTGGTCATTCACCAAAATGGGTACATATCATGGAAAATAATCTAACAAACACATAACAAGCATGGGGGTGTGAAAACATGCATTTCTATAAACAGGCAAGGCATACTCTAATTATAAAGTATAACTAAGCATGCAACCAGAGGCTAAACAAATAGATAACAGAGGCATATTATAGCATGCATGGCATGAAAACAATCATGGCATGAAGGTACTTGTGGCAAACAACTCTAATAATCTAAGAAAATGGAAAATAAGCATATATATAGACATGCATGACAAACCATGGCATTTTCATGAACAAGATTCATTATAACATGATATATCTATAATATAACAACCATATGGCAGTGAAAACAACTCCTACACATGCTAGTAAGATCACACAAGGCATTCACACACTTAGCAAAATAAATAAACATAAGATTCAAAACATGGCAGAATACTATAAAACTTGTAATGCATGCCAAAATTATTCTACAACTCAAAACATCACACAAATCTAGGATATTATAGATCTAATCATACAGAAGCACATACAAAAGGATTTATCCCAAAAAGCATTTTAGAAAAATTCATAAAATTCATTTAGTGGCTCTCTAGTTGTTTACCATTTTGCATGTCATTTTAAATAGGAAACTCAAGTGCATGTGAGGTCAACTGGTCTAGTTAGAGTTCAAAAATATATATCCATAGAGATCAACCTCACTTCCATTGGTATCCTAAATCAAAAGTTATTGCATGTTTAAGTTTTCAGATAGGATGGTTTGTAGGATTTTTCATACTCAAACCAGGGATGCAAATGTGGATCTGCCACTTGCATGTGGTTGGGAAAACATGCAAGTACACTGGAGAAAATTGGAGTGGCCAGATTTGGAGTTTTAGTATTTTTAGAATGATTAAAGTGATTAGGCAGCTTTCTGGAATTTCAAAAATGAATAAAAAGGGGCAGCGCAGGCCTAGCGGGCTGTTTGCCTCCACGCGCCAGAGCGAGTAGCGCTGGGCCGGCCCAGTTTGCCTGCGCGCGCGAGCGAACCGGTAAGCTGCCGTTAGATTAGGAGCCAGCGGCCAGGATTACATCCCAGAGGGATTTAAACGGATGCGTTGATCAAAGATCGAACGGCACCCACTGCTTCTTCCTCCTCGCGCCCAAAACACAGCCACGGTTAGCTCGGGGAGAGCCCGTGTCACATCCCAATTTTGGAATACCTGTTAACACAATTGTTTTGCTAATTGCTTGACAATTAAACTTTGATTGTGACAATTAAACTTTGATTGTATTTGTTTGAGTGCAACTAAACAAACTAATTATATAAACTTACATGGCTAAGAAATTGAAAACAAAATATTCAACATATTGTTCCAATGACTTTGACAATATTTTCTTAAGTAAATATTGATCAAAGAGTTTTCCAAAAACATCTTATGAACCTCATACTTGTTGAATATTATTCCTAGACCTAAATTAAGAAAGAGGAAACACTTAATAAATTTCCCTAAAAAGATTATCAGAAAAGGAGGCATTCTTAAATGCTTCACCAAAATTTTATCAAATGTTTTTCCAACCTTGCAAGCTTAAAAACAAAGGTATTGGAGAGCATTGACTTGCTATCTCTAGTCACATAAATATTTTGGCAAAGCATTGTTAAAGAAAAGCCAAATGCCTTATGAAATAGAAATTCCAATATTTCTAGAAACAGAAAACTCAAACTAGTTACTATTGGAAACTTTCTTAAAATGATTTTAAATTCATACCATAGCTTCCTTATATCGAATAAGGAACACACACAAGAGGAGACCAAAATTTGAATCCTTTAAAGTCCTGAAAACATGGTTTTTCTCCACAGCAACAATTGGGATTTTGAACAAGTTTGTTCTACAAACTTTTTCCAAATGCCATGAAATAAATACCACATGCTATATACCATAAATAAGGATGAAAACCAAAAGGGCACAAGTTTTTGAATAAGTTAAGTTGCCAAAAACCCCTGTTTTCTAGACATCACCTTTTTGAAATTTGAACAAGTTTGTTCTATGAAGTAACTCAAAATGACTTGAATTTTCTACCACATAAGGAACACACCAAATAAGGAATGTGTGCCAAAAAATTATCATTTTTGGAAGCTCCTAAGTAGGTTAATAAATTCAATGTCCATTTATGTCAGAATTCAAATTTGAACAACTTTGAATTATGAAGTTTATCTAATTGAGCCAATTTTCACATATGTTGTGCATCTCAACAAATAAGAATTTTGGGCAAAAGGATTTTAATTTTTGACTTTGTTTGATTGGTGAAAACAAGCTTTTTCAGAAAGGACAGGGACCCACTTGTAAACTTGCAGGGACCTAGATGAAATCCCAGTCATCTTCTACCTCTAGCCATGCTGTAGTTACAGAACACCTAGAGTTTGCTTCGATTGGAAGGCATCAAGGAGGATAAGAGGCCCCCCATGTGCACCTCTGAAACTCCCACATGATTCTCTCTCCCCTAGAACTCGAGCTCTCTCTCTCTCTGTGCTTTTGCCCCAAAAACCGAAACCCTAGAAAAGCTCCCCGTCGATTTGGCCGTGGATGAGCTCGCCGCCGGTCGCCAATGAGCCCATCCTCTCCGCCTTGTCTTGCTGAGCGCCCCTGCCAGAAGAATCGAGGCGAAACACAGTAGGGACCCCGCGCCATCCCCCTCCTTCTTCGGCTCCGGGAGGACTCCGGCGAGGGATTCCCGCCGATTAGCTCCCTCTCTGTCCTCTACGAGCCCTCCGTGGCGTTCACGGTGAGAAAGGCAACCTCGCCGACCTTTTTCCCCCTCCCTCTCCCTCGGTTTCGTCCGCACGTCGCGATAGTTGTTCGGCCGCCGCCGCGCGTCGTCGCCGGCCACTCTACGGTTGCTTCCTGGAAGCGAGGCTACCCCTAGGTGGTTCCCCTCGTCGTAGGCGTCGCGTAGACGTTTGTATTTTGCGAAATGGTGGATTCTATCGCCCGTACGAGCTCGCCGGAGATCGTCCCGCCGGCGGATGACCTCAGGACGACGTCGTGGTGACGCCAGCCGCGCCTAGACCCCGCGCATCGCAGTTGAACCCGCGGGTGGGGCCGCGCTGCCTGCGTGGCTGCCTGCGTGGCTGCCAGGCCCGCTGGTCAGCCACTGCGGCTAGGTTCCCCCACGGTGACGGTTAGATCTGGCCGGCCCAAATGGTTGGATCTGGCCCATCGGTGTATTTTTCCTTTTAATTTTTTTCACAGAATGTACCTGTTTACTTTTGGGCTCAAAGACCTACCTAAAAGATGATTTTGACCAAACTAAAATTCACAGTGGTACACCAACAAAATCTAAACCACCTCCAATTTGTAGATCTACATTTGGATGAATATATTTCAAATGAAAAATGATTTGGCAACAGGTACCAGAAACACCAAAATGAGCACCATTTTTATTTCACAACTCAGAATGAAGTGAGGCAAATTGCATTGGAAAGCCCTTGAAATTTCCTAACTGAAGCAATTAACCTTGCTTCCAAATTCCTAGTATTTTTGAAATGGCATGCAATTTGGTAAAAGACCAGAGGGCACTTTGGTGATTTTTATAAAATAATTAAAAATGATTTTTGATGCAAACTCAACTGGATGGTCTTTTATATGTTTAGGGCTATCCAAACCTATAAGGGTTTAATTTTTAGAGCATCCTAGAAAATTTGGTGGACAGATCTTTGTTTTGCATATTTCTGCCATTTTGGCATTTTAAGTAATTAAATTGTGTGATTATATTTTTGTGTTGCAATATTGTTTTCTAGCATGTATAAGTTGCGTGAACTTGTTTTCTAAGTGTTACTTAGCTATTTTAGCATGTTAGAATGTGTGGACTTGAGTGGAGAAGAAATAGAATTTTTGTTAGTAGCATATGTTTATTCTCTAGTTAATATTTGCATAGTATTTTTGAGTGATAAATTATGTGCAAGCACTTGGATTCTTGATTGGATCCAGTACCATGTTGGTACTTATATTTTGTTAGTATCACCTCTGATAGCTTGTTTTTGAATTGGTATAAAAGCATGAGTAGTTTTGTCATGACTATAAAAATGTTATGGAAAAATTCCCTCATGTGTGGAATTTTTGACATAATCTTTTGTGGTTGTGTAGCCTCATATTTTTGGGTTGTACTCATAAGGACCAGTAGCATTTTGATATGGTTGTTATGAGTACTTGACCCCTAAAGTTTTCACTTGTGTGAAAACAATAACATGAGTAGCATTGCCTTGCTTATTTAAGCACCCTATTATTTTCTACTAGTATTGTTATTGCACTAGATGCTAGTTTAGGTTTTTGCTAATTTTTGTCAAGTATGACCAGAGGCTTTGTGACCTCTTAATGCTTTTTTATGCTAGTGGAACACCCACTGGTTTCATTGCATTTTTGGTGGAAACATTATTTCCCCAAACTAGATGCATTTCTCTTATGTAGTTTCATAACTAATGAGTGCCTAGTATTTTTGCTTTGGGAATTTTTGTGCTAAACAAAAATGGGTATGCTTCTGTTTGTAAGTGGTTGTAATCATGTGTGGCTTGCTAGGAAAAATCCATCTTTGGAGGGTTGTTTGATTCCTCTAGTAATGCCTTTTTTATTACTACTAGTATGTAGGAGTTGCCCTGCAAATTGATGCATTGTTTTGCTAAATGGGATATTTTTGTTATAGCAAGTATAGGTATTTTTCACCACTGTTTTTATGACATGGACCCTCTGGTTGTATTTCAATTACTTGATTGAAATGCATCCATTGATTCTTCATGTTTTAGTAGTACTAGTTTCCTTAGCAGTTTTTGTATTGAATTGTTTTTCCTGCCAACTTGTGTTTGGTAGATGTTTATGTATCCTTGCATAAAGACATGTTTTCATTTACCATAATGATAACATGGTTCCATGTTTGCATGTTAGTACTTTACATATTATGCATGCTTGCATAGAAAACTTTTAGTAGAAGCATGTCTATAGGATTCCTCCTTTTAGTCATTATTTCTATTGTTCTCACTGTGAGAAATTGTGTGTTATGTGATGAGTCTATTACCTTGTTACACTTGGGTAGGCTCACTGATTTGTAAAAGTAACTTTTGCAAATCATGTGTCTTATTTATTCTTGATGTGAATTTAGACTTAGTAAGATAGCTACCTTGTTCTTTTTGTTGTGTGGTTGATAGACCCATTGCCATGATTATTTTTGTGCATGTTTTATATACTTTTAGTAGTCTCACCCTTGTGAAACTAGGTTCATTTTATGCTTATTAATATGTTGGAATGAGAGTGGCACACCCACTGAATCCATGATATTAAGGTTGTGAGATATTTTCCTCCAACCTTGAGCTGTCTTATTAAATGGCATTTCTGTCAAGTAGGATTGTTTGATTGTTTGCCTCAATTAATAATTGAGTGATTTTGTTATTATTAGATTTCCTTGCTGTATGTATTGTTATGTATGGTTGCTTGCCTTGATTGGTTCTGAATGTGTGTCCTTTATTCCTTTTACGGCGTTAGAAAACGAAGAGGAAGGAAGTGTCAGGAAGCTCTGTTTCAAGTTCCAGTCACTCCAAAACCAGGGACACAAGAGATACCAGGCAAGCCATCCTGATTGCTTGCTGATACAATACTTATCATTATCTATCATGCATGTTTTACCTCTGAAGTTTTACAAAAACTTGATTATCAAAACTATTTTTGATGTGGAATTTACTACTATACTATATTATAGGTCACTATGATGCCAGTAGTTAAACTTGGTAATACCAAGCCCATAAGCCACCATATGGTATTTTTTGCCATCAAATATACTAGTCCCTAAGGGGACACCCTAAAATTGTGATTCTACAAAACAAAGGCTTTACGGAAAAACCCGGAGAAAAGGCGGATCCTTGTTCTCCGGAGGAATGTGGAAGTGGTCATTTTTGAGAAAGTGGTGTTTTCAAAAATGACACATAACCTAGTCTTCGCTGGACAACCTTTACCGTACTGCCACTTTACCCCGATATGGGTAGGGGCTTGATTAAAAACTTGTTATGGTTAGCATGTGTACTATCTCAAGTGCTATAGGGGATGGGATCCTCCGAACCGAAATGTCGCTAGGAGTGGGGAATACGGGACATCTAAAGTGGGGGATTAATTTTCCCTCCGGATGCAGCAGTTGGGCCTCCTGTCTGGGCGGTGTGCGACACGGCTTGCCGGGGAGGGGGAAACCCAATTGAAGAGATAGACATGTTCTAGCTTGTACATAGTGGATAGTCAAGATCAGTTATCTGATGTTCTCATAGGTTGAGGACAGTCCATGGGTGTTTCATGGCAGATTCTGGATCTGGTGGAAATGTGTACACCTCTGCAGAGTAAAACTATTTCGAGATAGCCGCGTCCTCGGATATGGACGGTTGAATGGCCATGTAGCTAGCATTGTGTCAATGTTTTCAAAAAGGAAGTTTTTGAAAGGGAATTTTTGGAAAGGATGTATTGAACTTGGGAAGTTCGGAAAGAAATGGAAACTTATACCGTGGAGGTATCGTCGATGATGAAAAGCCAGATGCTGATATACAAAACAAAATGTTTTGCAAAGAAAACCTTTTCTACTCTAAGCAAGAATTTCTGGAAACTGATTCCAAGAAGTTTTGCAAAGAGAAAATATTGTTTAACAAAGTTTTACAAAAACTCTTGTACATGTGATATCTACAAGAGAAATAAAACTATATTATTTTCTTCTGATGTATCTTCTCCAACGAAGATACAGATTAAACTGACTGCAACTGTGGTGTCGTCATATATGAACACCATTGGTAGTGAACCCTATTTATAACCTACCTATCCCACCATATAAGCATATTTGCATGTTGGTAAGTGAAATGATGGATGTCTTGCTGAGTACATTCAAATGTACTCATTATGGTTTCGCCCCTGGTATCTACTTATCAGATTTTGAGAAGGAGCCTCTGAAGGATATCTATGAAGGGAAGTACGGAGTTGACGGCTTTGCGAACTAGGATCGTCTCCGGGTCAGCAGCCTGTAGGTTAAGGCGTGACTTGGGCTCAACTACGTTGTGTTTTATTTGTCTTCCGTTGTGTTTGTTAAGTAGCCTGCCCTTTGTGGCAGCTGTGCTAGACTTGATCGTGTGATCATTTTTGTAATACCTTTATGTATTCGTGTAATGGATGATGTATATCTGTGTGCCAACTGTGTATGTTGTTCACGACTGATCTTTCTGGGATCGTGAATGTATGCATACGTAGGGTTTCAGACTGCCGGTCTGGGGTCCTTACAGAGTTGGTATCAGAGCCATCCTGACCTTAGGAGACCTTAGTTAGCATGGACGTCAGATAGGAAAGAAAAGTATCTTTGAGTAAAAACCTATTTACTATCTACATTAATTTTATCTAAGGGAATTTTAGTATATTTTCCCTCCTTATTATCTTTTCAAAAGATTCTAACTGCATATCAAGGGCGTCCTTGAACAGTAGTTCGAAGGGCGAGCCTTATAGAGTTGGTATCTCTCTCGGTTAAGAGTTTATTTCTTACTTGTTTGCAACTGCTCCGCTCTGTTTTTGAAACATCTCTCGTATTTGAAGTTTTCTGTCCAGAAAATAGTTGGAGTTTCAAAAACAGATTGTTGCATAAAGGTTTATCAAAACTTTACTTCTATTATCTTGTTTCCATCCAAAAACTGTTATACTTGCCGATGTCCCGAGAAGACCAAAATTATTGCCTAGCTCTACAGTGATGATGGTCAGAAGTAGATATAGTTCTTCGGCCACTTCTAGGATTTTTGGATTAGTCCAGTTTGGAGTAATTTAGCGATTACCCCATGAGTCGTTTCCCCCGACGTAGCTCCAATGGAGCCTTGCTTGTGTGTTTTGGCTTGCTTATGTGTGTCCGTAGGACTTTGTGCTATTGTGTGGTGTAGAATTTTGGTTCATCTAGGCTTCTATATGTTTGTAGGGTGCTCAAATTTTGCAGATTTGTGCTTGCCCCGCTCTTGTTTTTGAATCGCCTCGTGTTAAATTTTTGCAAGCAAAAATGTTAGTATAGCATTCAAAACCAAGAATTTGTTGCCTAGACTTATGCTTGTTTTCACTTCATAATGCGACCCGTCGTGAACCACCACCATCTCCCCCACAATTAATGAAAGCACTGTTGTGCCTAATAATAGAGGGCCATCAAGCCACACGAGCTGATAGCGTTGCTAACAGTGATGCACTCCAACTGATAAAGCTCCAACAACGACATCCTTTAAAGAAGAAAAGGCGTGAAGAAAACCAACCAATACTGACCTAAACCTCTATGTTTTGTCTGGTTGCAAAAGACTCTTTTTACCTTGTTGGCTAAATGTCGCACTTTTTTTTATGTTCCCTTTTAAAAGACCAAACAAGAGAGATCCCCTTTTAAAAGTTATATACCTCCCTCCTCTAGAGAAAGGTGCAAAAAGAAGTCTTCACATGCCATGATGCGCAACCCCCTAAAAAGCCAATCAAAATAGCACAATTCAATATTCGACGTATGACGCTAGTCGTATCTTGTCGGACAAACATTATTAAATAAAAAGCTAACAAGATTAACATGCTTTGTTCTAATTTTAGGTTGATACCTAACCAAAGCATGCGAACTACTGACAACTCTTTCTAAACCAAGGAATTAAGTGACTTACGACACCTTTTAATATAGTTGGTAAAAAGGAGAAGTCACGAGAAAATAAGATGATGACTTATTCGTTTACTACTCAATAGGATACCAGGTGTATCCACTTTGGAAACCAAATCTTGGTAGACATTGTAAGTACTATGAAATTCATGGTTTAGAAATTAAGTGAACGATGGAATGGATATGATAGATATAGGAAACAACAGTTTTTCAGATTTTGTTTCTTTGTGTGCTCTTGATTGAAATAAATTTGGATTGTTGAGTGGGCAAATCCTTGTAGATGTGTTGTACCTAGATTTTTGTTATGGTTATGATAGATCCAGTACCATTTTGGTACTGTTATTTATATGCTGTTATCTTCATTAACTTGCATGTGATCTTATAGCAAAGCATGAGTAACATTTTGCTATTCTTCCAGTTTTTATTATTTGGAATTATTGTGAGAGCTAAATCTGTGTATACTTTTTTAGTAGATTTTGTGCTATGTTTATTGGAGTCCAGTACCATTTAGGTACTGATATTTTGATGCTTGTACCTATGTTAGCTTGCATGTCTCTTAATAGTAAAGCATGTGTAAGCATTGCTATCAATATGCACTAGTATTGTTTCACTAGATTAAATAGCATTATATTTTTATCTTGTATGCAAAGTTTTTCATGAGTAACCAGAGGTTTAGTACCTATTTTTTTACTTGGTATTAGTGGGCCATAGCCCACTGGTCCCATTGCATTTTGGCTTGAGGATGAAAATCCCCAACCATACACATGTGTAAAAATAGTATGTTTCACTATGTGATTGATTTCTATTTTCCACCATGGAAAAATATAATTGTTTCTTTTCACTTATGCGAGTGAGAAGTTTATTTCTTATTAGTAAATACTAATATGTTTAGGTGTGATCCTTTTGTTAGCATAATATTCCTTAGGGGTATCATGTTAAGAAATGTTTCACTATCGTGTGCTAAAATTAAATTGTTCGCAAATAAAATAAATTCCTCTTGATTGGTAGATTGTTTGTGAATGATTTTAAATTGAGTGTATGGATTTTTGAAAAGATTAAGATAACTTTTCATTAATTACATAGCTACTGGTTGAGTGAGTTATACCTTGTTTGTTTGCTAGTAATTGGTTAAAGAAAACAGAAATTGCTAGAAGAAATTTCTGCATGCCTAATGGTTGATTCATAGAATTACTTTGGTGTTTGTGCTTACTAACATGAGTAAGTTTTGTGTGCTGTTATTAGGTACACTTATATACATGACTTGCTTGTTTAAGTTTAAACATCATGATAGCATTGTTTGCTTCTCTAGGGCGAAACTAGTTTCACCACCAGAAAATGGTGATTTTTGCTCTAGTATTACCTCTTTTTATTTTATGAGTATATGTGTTGATATAGCATGTTTAGGAAGTTATTACTTCTGTTATCATGCCATGAATTATTTAGCTGCATGTTCTATGGTTATAGGATATGATTATCTCTTATAGCATGCTGGTGTAGATTTTTCATACTAGTGTGTTATTTGTGCAGTCCTGTTTTTTTTTGTTACGCCTGTGTAATAGGAGTTTTATCTTGTGTGAAGATGGTGTTTTATAGTATCTTTGTGATTGTTTTCATTGGTTTTTAGCTACTGGTTGTTTGCCAATTGTTCATGATTGATGGACTCCAAAACCTCCAATAAACAATAACCTAGTGAATAAATAGTCTATTCATCTGTGGTGTTGTTTGCTTGCTTATTGGATTTTGTTTAAATGTTTTACCTTAGCATGAGTTTATACTTGTGTTATGATTGTGCTTGAGAGTATCTTAAGAATCTAAAATATCTAACTAAAATCATGAACATAATAAGTGATAGTTGCTTGTGGTGAGTAATATCCACTGCCATGGGTATTGTTCTGTCTGTTTGTTTTACCTTAGCAACCTAACCTCTTGCACCCACAAGCTATATTTTTAGCTTCTTATATACCTTGTTATGAGAGTGGTAGACCACTCCATATGTGTTATGTAAGATGTGGGATATAGCTAGAAACTCATGTAATAATTGACGGTACTTTTCCAGGTAGTTCTGCACTAAAAGGAACTAGTTGGCAGTAGTGACGTTATCAGAAAATTTTAAAAATTTGGTGGTTGAGTAAATTGATAGCTAGAGAAATTTTTTAAACTAAATTTGCTAATTTAGGGATGTACCCCACCTCCCAAGAAAAGTCAAAGGGGGGAAGCATCTGCACTCCAACACTAACATTGTGTTTGTTGGCCCTCCCTTAGTCCTCGCTTGTGAATCTCGGGGACGAGATTCTTTTTAAGGGGGGAAGACCTGTCACATCCCAATTTTGGAATACCTGTTAACACAATTGTTTTGCTAATTGCTTGACAATTAAACTTTGATTGTGACAATTAAACTTTGATTGTATTTGTTTGAGTGCAACTAAACAAACTAATTATATAAACTTACATGGCTAAGAAATTGAAAACAAAATATTCAACATATTGTTCCAATGACTTTGACAATATTTTCTTAAGTAAATATTGATCAAAGAGTTTTCCAAAAACATCTTATGAACCTCATACTTGTTGAATATTATTCCTAGACCTAAATTAAGAAAGAGGAAACACTTAATAAATTTCCCTAAAAAGATTATCAGAAAAGGAGGCATTCTTAAATGCTTCACCAAAATTTTATCAAATGTTTTTCCAACCTTGCAAGCTTAAAAACAAAGGTATTGGAGAGCATTGACTTGCTATCTCTAGTCACATAAATATTTTGGCAAAGCATTGTTAAAGAAAAGCCAAATGCCTTATGAAATAGAAATTCCAATATTTCTAGAAACAGAAAACTCAAACTAGTTACTATTGGAAACTTTCTTAAAATGATTTTAAATTCATACCATAGCTTCCTTATATCTAATAAGGAACACACACAAGAGGAGACCAAAATTTGAATCCTTTAAAGTCCTGAAAACATGGTTTTTCTCCACAGCAACAATTGGGATTTTGAACAAGTTTGTTCTACAAACTTTTTCCAAATGCCATGAAATAAATACCACATGCTCTATACCATAAATAAGGATGAAAACCAAAAGGGCACAAGTTTTTGAATAAGTTAAGTTGCCAAAAACCCCTGTTTTCTAGACAGCACCTTTTTGAAATTTGAACAAGTTTGTTCTATGAAGTAACTCAAAATGACTTGAATTTTCTACCACATAAGGAACACACCAAATAAGGAATGTGTGCCAAAAAATTATCATTTTTGGAAGCTCCTAAGTAGGTTAATAAATTCAATGTCCATTTATGTCAGAATTCAAATTTGAACAACTTTGAATTATGAAGTTTATCTAATTGAGCCAATTTTCACATATGTTGTGCATCTTAACAAATAATAATTTTGGGCAAAAGGATTTTAATTTTTGACTTTGTTTGATTGGTGAAAACAAGCTTTTTCAGAAAGGACAGGGACCCACTTGTAAACTTGCAGGGACCTAGATGAAATCCCAGTCATCTTCTACCTCTAGCCATGCTGTAGTTACAGAACACCTAGAGTTTGCTTCGATTGGAAGGCATCAAGGAGGATAAGAGGCCCCCCATGTGCACCTCTGAAACTCCCACATGATTCTCTCTCCCCTAGAACTCGAGCTCTCTCTCTCTCTCTGTGCTTTTGCCCCAAAAACCGAAACCCTAGAAAAGATCCCCGTCGATTTGGCCGTGGATGAGCTCGCCGCCGGTCGCCAATGAGCCCATCCTCTCCGCCTTGTCTTGCTGAGCGCCCCTGCCAGAAGAATCGAGGCGAAACGCAGCAGGGACCCCGCGCCATCCCCCTCCTTCTTCGGCTCCGGGAGGACTCCGGCGAGGGATTCCCGCCGATTAGCTCCCTCTCTGTCCTCTACGAGCCCTCCGTGGCGTTCACGGTGAGAAAGGAAACCTCGCCGACCTTTTTCCCCCCTCCCTCTCCCTCGGTTTCGTCCGCACGTCGCGATAGTTGTTCGGCCGCCGCCGCGCGTCGTCGCCGGCCACTCTACGGTTGCTTCCTGGAAGCGAGGCTACCCCTAGGTGGTTCCCCTCGTCGTAGGCGTCGCGTAGACGTTTGTATTTTGCGAAACGGTGGATTCTATCGCCCGTACGAGCTCGCCGGAGATCGTCCCGCCGGCGGATGACCTCAGGACGACGTCGTGGTGACGCCAGCCGCGCCTAGACCCCGCGCATCGCAGTTGAACCCGCGGGTGGGGCCGCGCTGCCTGCGTGGCTGCCTGCGTGGCTGCCAGGCCCGCTGGTCAGCCACTGCGGCTAGGTTCCCCCGCGGTGACGGTTAGATCTGGCCGGCCCAAATGGTTGGATCTGGCCCATCGGTGTATTTTTCCTTTTAATTTTTTTCACAGAATGTACCTGTTTACTTTTGGGCTCAAAGACCTACCTAAAAGATGATTTTGACCAAACTAAAATTCACAGTGGTACACCAACAAAATCTAAACCACCTCCAATTTGTAGATCTACATTTGGATGAATATATTTCAAATGAAAAATGATTTGGCAACAGGTACCAGAAACACCAAAATGAGCACCATTTTTATTTCACAACTCAGAATGAAGTGAGGCAAATTGCATTGGAAAGCCCTTGAAATTTCCTAACTGAAGCAATTAACCTTGCTTCCAAATTCCTAGTATTTCTGAAATGGCATGCAATTTGGTAAAAGACCAGAGGGCACTTTGGTGATTTTTATAAAATAATTAAAAATTATTTTTGATGCAAACTCAACTGGATGGTCTTGTATATGTTTAGGGCTATCCAAACCTATAAGGGTTTAATTTTTAGAGCATCCTAGAAAATTTGGTGGACAGATCTTTGTTTTGCATATTTCTGCCATTTTGGCATTTTAAGTAATTAAATTGTGTGATTATATTTTTGTGTTGCAATATTGTTTTCTAGCATGTATAAGTTGCGTGAACTTGTTTTCTAAGTGTTACTTAGCTATTTTAGCATGTTAGAATGTGTGGACTTGAGTGGAGAAGAAATAGAATTTTTGTTAGTAGCATATGTTTATTCTCTAGTTAATATTTGCATAGTATTTTTGAGTGATAAATTATGTGCAAGCACTTGGATTCTTGATTGGATCCAGTACCATGTTGGTACTTATATTTTGTTAGTATCACCTCTGATAGCTTGTTTTTGAATTGGTATAAAAGCATGAGTATTTTTGTCATGACTATAAAAATGTTATGGAAAAATTCCCTCATGTGTGGAATTTTTGACATAATCTTTTGTGGTTGTGTAGCCTCATATTTTTGGGTTGTACTCATAAGGACCAGTAGCATTTTGATATGGTTGTTATGAGTACTTGACCCCTAAAGTTTTCACTTGTGTGAAAACAATAACATGAGTAGCATTGCCTTGCTTATTTAAGCACCCTATTATTTTCTACTAGTATTGTTATTGCACTAGATGCTAGTTTAGGTTTTTGCTAATTTTTGTCAAGTATGACCAGAGGCTTTGTGACCTCTTAATGCTTTGTTATGCTAGTGGAACACCCACTGGTTTCATTGCATTTTTGGTGGAAACATTATTTCCCCAAACTAGATGCATTTCTCTTATGTAGTTTCATAACTAATGAGTGCCTAGTATTTTTGCTTTGGGAATTTTTGTGCTAAACAAAAATGGGTATGCTTCTGTTTGTAAGTGGTTGTAATCATGTGTGGCTTGCTAGGAAAAATCCATCTTTGGAGGGTTGTTTGATTCCTCTAGTAATGCCTTTTTTATTACTACTAGTATGTAGGAGTTGCCCTGCAAATTGATGCATTGTTTTGCTAAATGGGATATTTTTGTTATAGCAAGTATAGGTATTTTTCACTACTGTTTTTGTAACATGGACCCTCTGGTTGTATTTCAATTACTTGATTGGAATGCATCCATTGATTCTTCATGTTTGAGTAGTACTAGTTTCCTTAGCAGTTTTTGTATTGAATTGTTTTTCCTGCCAACTTGTGTTTGGTAGATGTTTATGTATCCTTGCATAAAGACATGTTTTCATTTACCATAATGATAACATGGTTCCATGTTTGCATGTTAGTACTTTACATATTATGCATGCTTGCATAGCAAACTTTTAGTAGAAGCATGTCTATAGGATTCCTCCTTTTAGTCATTATTTCTATTGTTCTCACTGTGAGAAATTGTGTGTTATGTGATGAGTCTATTACCTTGTTACACTTGGGTAGGCTCACTGATTTGTAAAAGTAACTTTTGCAAATCATGTGTCTTATTTATTCTTGATGTGAATTTAGACTTAGTAAGATAGCTACCTTGTTCTTTTTGTTGTGTGGTTGATAGACCCATTGCCATGATTATTTTTGTGCATGTTTTATATACTTTTAGTAGTCTCACCCTTGTGAAACTAGGTTCATTTTAGGCTTATTAATATGTTGGAATGAGAGTGGCACACCCACTGAATCCATGATATTAAGGTTGTGAGATATTTTCCTCCAACCTTGAGCTGTCTTATTAAATGGCATTTCTGTCAAGTAGGATTGTTTGATTGTTTGCCTCAATTAATAATTGAGTGATTTTGTTATTATTAGATTTCCTTGCTGTATGTATTGTTATGTATGGTTGCTTGCCTTGATTGGTTCTGAATGTGTGTCCTTTATTCCTTTTACGGCGTTAGAAAACGAAGAGGAAGGAAGTGTCGGGAAGCTCTGTTTCAAGTTCCAGTCACTCCAAAACCAGGGACACAAGAGATACCAGGCAAGCCATCCTGATTGCTTGCTGATACAATACTTATCATTATCTATCATGCATGTTTTACCTCTGAAGTTTTACAAAAACTTGATTATCAAAACTATTTTTGATGTGGAATTTACTACTATACTATATTATAGGTCACTATGATGCCAGTAGTTAAACTTGGTAATACCAAGCCCATAAGCCACCATATGGTATTTTTTGCCATCAAATATACTAGTCCCTAAGGGGACACCCTAAAATTGTGATTCTACAAAACAAAGGCTTTACGGAAAAACCCGGAGAAAAGGCGGATCCTTGTTCTCCGGAGGAATGTGGAAGTGGTCATTTTTGAGAAAGTGGTGTTTTCAAAAATGACACATAACCTAGTCTTCGCTGGACAACCTTTACCGTACTGCCACTTTACCCCGATATGGGTAGGGGCTTGATTAAAAACTTGTTATGGTTAGCATGTGTACTATCTCAAGTGCTATAGGGGATGGGATCCTCCGAACCGAAATGTCGCTAGGAGTGGGGAATACGGGACATCTAAAGTGGGGGATTAATTTTCCCTCCGGATGCAGCAGTTGGGCCTCCTGTCGGACATCTAAAGTGGGGGATTAATTTTCCCTCCGGATGCAGCAGTTGGGCCTCCTGTCTGGGCGGTGTGCGACACGGCTTGCCGGGGAGGGGGAAACCCAATTGAAGAGATAGACATGTTCTAGCTTGTACATAGTGGATAGTCAAGATCAGTTATCTGATGTTCTCATAGGTTGAGGACAGTCCATGGGTGTTTCATGGCGGATTCTGGATCTGGTGGAAATGTGTACACCTCTGCAGAGTAAAACTATTTCGAGATAGCCGCGTCCTCGGATATGGACGGTTGAATGGCCATGTAGCTAGCATTGTGTCAATGTTTTCAAAAAGGAAGTTTTTGAAAGGGAATTTTTGGAAAGGATGTATTGAACTTGGGAAGTTCGGAAAGAAATGGAAACTTATACCGTGGAGGTATCGTCGATGATGAAAAGCCAGATGCTGATATACAAAACAAAATGTTTTGCAAAGAAAACCTTTTCTACTCTAAGCAAGAATTTCTGGAAACTGATTCCAAGAAGTTTTGCAAAGAGAAAATATTGTTTAACAAAGTTTTACAAAAACTCTTATACATGTGATATCTACAAGAGAAATAAAACTATATTATTTTCTTCTGAAGTATCTTCTCCAACGAAGATACAGATTAAACTGACTGCAACTGTGGTGTCGTCATATATGAACACCATTGGTAGTGAACCCTATTTATAACCTACCTATCCCACCATATAAGCATATTTGCATGTTGGTAAGTGAAATGATGGATGTCTTGCTGAGTACATTCAAATGTACTCATTATGGTTTCGCCCCTGGTATCTACTTATCAGATTTTGAGAAGGAGCCTCTGAAGGATATCTATGAAGGGAAGTACGGAGTTGACGGCTTTGCGAACTAGGATCGTCTCCGGGTCAGCAGCCTGTAGGTTAAGGCGTGACTTGGGCTCAACTACGTTGTGTTTTATTTGTCTTCCGCTGTGTTTGTTAAGTAGCCTGCCCTTTGTGGCAGCTGTGCTAGACTTGATCGTGTGATCATTTTTGTAATACCTTTATGTATTCGTGTAATGGATGATGTATATCTGTGTGCCAACTGTGTATGTTGTTCACGACTGATCTTTCTGGGATCGTGAATGTATGCATACGTAGGGTTTCAGACTGCCGGTCTGGGGTCCTTACAGCCCGTACGAGAAGAGGCTCACCTTGGGCTCGCTTGGAATCGACGGGTGGGGACGAGGCGGTGCAGTGAAGATGTCGCGGCCGATCAGAGGCAGCAGCAAATCCTAGATCCCTCCGTACTTCCCGTGCGCACCGAGTGGTTCCCGGCGGCGTCGAGCACGGCGGCGGCAGATCTACAAGGCAATGGGCAAGAGGAGGTGTCAGGCATGCATGCCTCGAGTAGGGGAAACGATTGAACAGAAAATGGAGGTGGGAGAGGGAGAGACGAAGGCCGGGCGTCGGGTTCTTCTCCCGCGGACAGAACGGCGAGTGCGAGCTCTCTGTCTCTCACAGAGAGAGCAATCAGAGAGAGGAGTGGGTGGAGGAGAGTGCGGTGGATGAGTGGAGGTGGGTTGCAAACAGAGAGGGTGTAGGGGTACTTATACAGAGGGATTCACGGGAGAGGTTCGCTCGGGAGCTTGCCACGGCTTGCCATGGCCGTGCCACTTTGCTCGAGCTTCCAGGGCATCAGCAGCACGTGTGCACGCATGCAAGGGCTTGGTGGCAACCCTACCGTGCTGGTGCTGGACCTAGGCCGTGGAGGAGACGGAGCAGGGCACGAGTGCCACTGTTCTCCGATGACAGGGTGGCCCGGCGGGGCACCATCCTTGTCCTGGAGCCGTTCTTCCCCTCTGCAGCGTCCAGGGCAATACCAGGGGCCGGAAACGAGAGATGGGAGTGTGGGCAAATGGTTTTGCACCAGTGCCAGGTTCCACAAAGATCAACAACGAAGATTTGATCAAAATCAAATCGGGCACACACACTGTCAGTTTTAGGCTCAGTTTCAGAAAAATTCAGTTAAGAATTTCTGAATTTTTCTATATTTGGAAACAGACAGCAGATAGGGAAAGTAGGTGCTGTTTTGGAGCAGCAAACCAAATTCAAATAGAAATGTGAAGGTATGGTTTTGAAGAGCACATCATATAGATTCAGAAACACATTTTTATCTGAATTTAGAAAATGTGGAAGTGGATGAAAACAAGGGTGAAACAGGGGTGGTTTCCTGTTTTCTCTGTTTTCTTTTTTTTCCTGTTTTTCAACTAGGTAGAAAAACAACCATGAAAACATAATTTCCACTGGTTCAAAAATATTTCTTTGAACATGTTGAGCAACTCCATATCATAAACATGGATGACAACCAAATATTCAAAAAGAATTTGGATTCAAGGATAGAAATGGTGTCAAAAAGTGTATGTGATAGCTAGAAAAACAAAAGGAAAAATCATGTTTTTTCCTTAGAGTTTTCAAATTCAAAACTTGTTTTCTTTCTTGGGTGATCAAATACCAAGTTCAACAAGTTTGAAAAGTGACAAGAACAATAATATAACCATCCTCTCTTTATTTCTCAAAGGAGACATCATATTTACATAAGGAGTTTAAAACTCAGAAAAACAACAGGATCAACTGAAAGTTTTTGTTGGTTCCTAATTCTATGTTCTTTTCTCCTTACAACCTTGTCTCCAAAAAGAGGATGTGACACCAGCCCCAAATTAATGCAAACAAATTCTTCACTATTTTTGCCCCTCATTTATCAGTCAAAGCATAATTGTGTAAAAAAAGAGAAAGAGGGATGACCTTCTACACCAGTTGCGTCCTTCACCATGGGAGCCGCTCTTGTGAATCCAGTTGGCTTGTGACGTACTGTATTTTCTGTTTACTATTCGTTGACATTAGCATACATCTCCCAAAATATAGACACTCCTCCACGGTATGTGATTGTTGGCAGGCACCCGAGGATTCGGTTACCCATGGTTTGTGAAAGATGGATGGGAGTAGTGTCAAACTTTTAATAACTATGTTTAATAAAATAATAGCTCTAGCACATGAGTGATCCTTGCTTCCCTCTGCGAAGGGCCTTTCTTTTACTTTTATGTTGAGTCTTCATCTTCTAACTTTATGCACAGTTAAGAGAGCATTTTCGCCATTCTGAGTTCTATGTGCATTTGTCCCATAAACATCAATAATTACTTCATAATGTGATATTATTTGTTCTTAAATTATTTTTTTCTAGTCTTCCTCATGAACTTTGAAGGTGTCCTGGCATTTATGTTTTGCCCCACTCTTAAGGACTATCGAAATATCACTTTGACATGCTTTCTCTATACCTGAAACAAACATTTACCTTTCTTTGCATTATTATTCATGATCCTTTATTTGAGTTACTCTTCGTGATGCAAAGTAATTGCTATGCTTTATTATTAAAGTTTTATTTATCATGCCTGTGTTTAAAGTTTTATGATCTCATAGTGCATATGCTTTTACATTAGATTGATCGAGTTTATGTTAGTAGCATGTCACCTCAGAAATTATTGTTTTATCGTTTAGCTACTCGAGGACGAGTAGGAACTAAGCTTCGGGATGCTTGATATGTCTCCAACATATCTATAATTTCTGATGCTCCATGATCATATTTTGCCAATTGCTACTTGTTTCTCCCTTATTTATAGCATTTTACACGTTTTCCGGGACTAACCTATTAACAAGATGCCAAGTGCCAGTTCCATGTTTTATGTTGTTTTTGGTTTCAGAAAAGTTGTTCTCAAACATTCTCAGAATTGGACCCCACAAAAGCCAGAAGTTCCTATTTTCCCCGGAAGCATCCAGACACCGAAGAGGAGTCGAAGAGGGGCCACACCATAGGGTGGCGCCCACCCCTTGCTCGTGCCACCTATAGGTGTGGGGCCCCTGGAGCTCCACCGCCTTTTCCCTTTCTCCTATTTAAGACCCTGGGATGAAAAACCCTAAGCACCTGATAAAAAATCCCCGAAAAGTTCCGCAGCTGCCATCACCGTCAACCCTAGATCAGGGGGGTTCTGAAGCTGTTTCCGGCACCCTGCCGGAGAGGAGATCATCACCAGAGGCTTCTACATCACCATGCCTGCCTCCGGAGGGATCCGGGGGTTTATATAGCAAAAAAATATGCGTAACGAAAGGAAAGTCCATTCGAAAACGAGTTGGAGAGGGGCTCCGGGGCGCCCACACCATAGGGTGGTGCGGCTAAGGGTGGGCCCACGCCCCCACATGGTGTGGTGCCTCCGGCACCTTCTCCAACTCCTCTTCGGCTCGGTATTTTTCATATTTTCCAAAAATCAATAAAATATAACTGAAAAGGTATTCCGCGAACTTTTTCTTAACATAACCGTTACCTATTCCAAAACAGACTCTGCAGATTCTGGAATCTTCCCTCTAATGAACTTCTCTGGAGTCATTACTTGAATAACATCAACATCTTCATCATAGGAATCCCCAGAAATATAATGTTTGAGTCTTTTCCCATTTACCACTTGTGTAGTGTTATCTTTGAGGGAAGCAATTTTAATTGCACCCGAACGATACACTTCTTCAATAATATAAGGTCCTTCCCACCGGGAGAGTAATTTTCCTGCAAAAAATCTGAGACGAGACCGATACAATAGAACTTTTTCACCAACATGAAACTCTCTTTTAAGGATTCTTTTATCATGCCACTGTTTAACTTTATCTTTAAAGAGCTTGACATTTTCATAAGCTTCACATCTCCATTCATATAAATGGTTCAAACCACGCATTCTTTTCTTACCTGCAAGTTTAAAATATTTATTTAATTCTTTCAATGCCCAATAAGCTTTGTGTTCTAATTCTAAGGGCAAGTGACAAGCTTTTCCATAAACCATTTTATAAGGAGACATACCCATAGGATTTTTATAAGCAGTTCTATAAGCCCATAAAGAATCATTCAACTTACCTGACCAATTCTTCCTAGTTTTGTTAACAGTCTTTTGCAAGATAGATTTAATTTATCTATTTGCTAATTCTACTTGCCCACTGGTTTGAGAATGATAAGCTGAGGCAATTCTATGATTAACATCATATTTAGCAAGGGTTTTTCTAAAACCACCATGAATAAAATGAGAACCTCCATCAGTCATAAGATATCTAAGCACACCAAATGTAACATCCCTAATTTTTGGAAAGTGCAAAAATCACAAAAATTTGAAACTTTTTGTTTTCATGATTAAGCAAGAACCAAAAACCAAAAAAAGGAGGAATTAAAAGAAAACAATATGTAATTGGAATAAAGAATCCAAATTGCCTTAATTCCATAAACCCTAAAGTCTATTTCTAAAATAAAATATGTTCCCTCATGTGAATAAAATATTTTTTTAGCAAACATATTTATCAAACATGTTTTCAACTCAACTACCATTTTGATAATGATTATGATAATTAAAAACAAGATAGTTTCTATCTCTAATATTTTCACCTTGTCTCCAAGAAATTATGTCACTAAGGCTTCTTGCGGATTTTTCGTCCATTTTATTATTGTCCCTATTTTTCAATCAAAATTACAACCAATGCCACCGCTTTATACTAAAAACGGTTCGGCTAAAGTTTTTTTTTTTTTTGAAGACGGTTCGGCTAAACAAACTGATTTTATCATTGTTTGGCTGTATCCCTCTTCTTTCTCCCCCGTCTTACAAAATCATCCCCGTGCTTGCGAGAGCCGTCGAACCCTACCTCCGCCGCCATCGCGAACATGCAGGAGCTAGGGTTCAGTTGGTTCGAAACCAGCCCGGGGGAGGGGAGAAGCCGGCCGTGGCTGTAGCTGACAGGAGATCGAGGACGGGGCGCCGGCAAAACGGCAGCGACGGCTGTATTGTACAGCGATGGGGGCAACATGAAATCGGGCCTTGATATGTGTCGCCTACTTTCTCTCTATCATCTCCTCTTATCTTGACCCTTTCCGTCCGCGAGCGGTTGATTGGACCTTATCCAAGTATCCAACCCCGCCGTCGCCGCGGGACCATGCTGGGATACACAAGCACCTTCTGTGCTTCAGTTTTTAAGAGAGGAGCAGGTAGGATCCACTGGATCTCCCCCACGATGGAGAAGACGTGTGGGACAGTGCAACGGCAGTGTTGTCGATCCGGCCGTCGCCTCCAGGAGCAGCAGCTCAGATCCTCATCCGCTGGACGCGAGCTCATCCGCTGAAGAGAGCAGCCGAAGTGGCAATGGGGAGGAGGACGTTGAGGCTGCTGTGGTTGTCAGCGCCGCAGTGGGAGAAGCCCCTCAATTCCTTCCGTGCTGGAGCAACGAGAAGTGTGGCCAGATTTAGCACCCAACATAGAGAGAGAGAAAATCCCTGCATCCTTATTTTCACAGCGCATGGTGTTGCTAGATATTAGCAGTCTTCATTAATCCAGGGAAATACGTGAGGTAAGAGAAGGTGCGAGCGGCGGACCTCATCCTTTGCCGGGAAGGTGATGAGGAACAGGTCGCCCAGGAGCATCGTGCGAGCGGCTGCGCTGCTGGGCGCGTACGAGAGTAGATGCGACAACTTGGAGATGTTTATGCAGATTTTCTGGGAAGCAGTGTGGATATGTTCTGAAGATTTTGCACACGTGTTTGTTCTGAACTTTCTGCACAGGTGTTCTGCTCTGAAAACTGCAAGGTACAGATGGTGGATCATGGTAATTTAAACGCAAAGGAAGCTTGTTATTCAAGAGATTCAGAATTTCTGATGCAACATTACGCAGCAATGTTTCTATGCTGATATATTTGGGATTTTATCAGTTGAACGCAGTTTTGGGCTGCTGAGTGGAACAAGGAACAAGATCTAAAGTGGATCAGGGGAACAAGATCTAAAGTGAAAAGTGAATTCAAAATCAGTTGTACTCTCTCCATCTCATATTAATTGTCTTAAAATTGGACAAAATTGAATGTATCTTTGAGACACATAATATGACACCAAGGGAGTATAAATTAGGGCATCTCCAGTCGTCCCCCCCAGAGCCCCCCCAGGACGCAAATTAGCGCCGTTTTGGGCGAAAAGCGCCGTTTTTTCACCAGTCGACCCCCCAGGACCTGAAAAAGCGTCGTTTCGGCGGAAAATAGCGCCGCCGCCCCCAGGCGGAACCCAGCCTGTTGGGTTCGGCCTGGGGGGGCGGCGATAGGAAAAGCGCTCGTGGGCCAGCGCTGTCGGTGAGGGAGAGCTCTTTTCCCACTTTCTCCACCCCCGAACCGTCTTTTTCCCCTCGCTCGCCTCGCCGTCGCCGCCCCACCCCCGCACCCCACGCCGCCACCGTCGGCCACCATCGCACAACAGCGACGAGGCAAAACCACCGACGGCTGGTCCACCACGTCGTCGCCGCCGTTCGAGCACGTCTCCGGCGCCGAGGAGGCTGCGCCCCAGTGATCCACGTCCACCGCCCGCAAGGTGTTCGACGCTCTGTCCGAGGCATGGACTCCGACGCCGCGGAAATGCTCGCCGAGCTATTCGACGAGGAAGACCAGGCCGCCATCGACGACGAGGAGCACCTACTCGTCCTGAGCTGCCTGGCCGGAATGCTGGCCCAGGACGCCGCGCCGCGCCGCGCTGGATCGAAGCCCGGTCGCCGGAAGAGCAGGCCGAGGCAGCGGTACGAGGGCTACTACATCCTCTACTCCGACTACTTCGCCGAGGATCCCACCAACGACGAGAAGGTGTTCCGGCGTCGTTTCAGGATGAAACGCGCACTCTTCCTCAAGATCATGCATGCCATCCGGGAGTTCGACACCTACTTCAAGTTGAAGAAGGACTGCACCGGCACGGTAGGGTTCACCTCTATCCAAAAGTGCACGATGGCCATGAGGTTGCTTGCATACGGTGCTCCCGCAGATGCACAAGATGACTACCTGCGCATGAGCGAGTCCACGGCCCTCGAGTGCTTGAACAAGTTCTGCCGGGCATTGGTTGCAGTTTTTGGCCCAATATACCTGCGATCACCCAATGCGCAAGACACTGCTCGTCTCCTCGCAGAGAATGAAGCAAGAGGGTTTCCGGGGATGCTTGGCAGTATCGACTGCATGCACTGGGCATGGAAGAACTGCCCATTTGACTGGCAGGGGATGTACAAGGGAAAGGAGGGAGAGTGCTCGGTGGTTCTCGAGGCCGTGGCTTCGTACGATCTATGGATTTGGCATTCATTCTTTGGTATGCCTGGAAGTCACAACGACATCAATGTCTTGCAGTGCTCGAATGTCTTTGCTGATCTTGTCGAAGGCCATGCCCCCCCTGTGAACTATGAGATCAATGGACACCAGTATACAAAGGGGTACTATCTTGCAGATGGCATCTACCCGAAGTGGGCAACATTTGTGAAGAGCATCTCCAACCCTATCCCAGGAAGCGCAAAAGCTTGGTTTACCAAGTGCCAGGAGGCTTGCAGGACGGATGTTGAGCGGGCATTTGGTGCGCTGCAATCTCGATTCGCTGTTGTCCGATACCCAGCTATGACTTGGTCGAAGTCTAACATGTGGGAGGTGATGCAGTGTTGTGTGGTCTTGCACAACATGATCATTGAGAGTGAGCGGGATGACCCAGTGCCTGACAGTGAGGCAAGCACACCATACTACCGGCAGGGTCCTCTTGCAGATGTTGATCACCAGGTGCCGGCATCATGGTCAGACTTCCTCACCAAGCGACAGGAGATTCGACACGCTGCAACACATCATGCTCTGCAGGATGACCTGGTGCAACATTTGTGGGCGCGAAAGGGGAATGGCAATGTTGAGGACGATGACTAGTGTTCTTTTTTTTAAAATTGTTGAACTATTTATTTGTGTGGCCAAACTCTATTTATTTATGTGCAACAATCTATTTATTTGGTGGAATTTTTTTTGATTGCCCAAATTTGGCCGAGTCGCCGCTGGGGGGGCGGCCTGGGTTCACGGCTGGGAAACGCGCCCCCCCAGCTCCGAGAATAGCGCCGTTTCGCGCCGCGGCGCAAAAAAAGCGAGGTTTTTTGCGTCCGGGGGGCGCAACGACTGGAGATGCCCTTACATCACATTGATACCCAAGTTTGTGAGAACATATTAATTTATTTTAGATCAGTTGTAACTCATGGGCATTTAATACAAAATTTGCTCCAAATATTCCAAATATTGAGTGATATTACAATTGATTAAAAAGAGCACCATCCACGTATTATATGGTTGTGTTTAAAGATTAGTTTTTGTTTTGCAAAGCACCGATACATTTGCTAGAATAAAAAACTTTGATAGCTACAAATTTGCACGGTGCATAATCTACACATGGAGATAAAAATAGATAGATCTATACTTCTTATTCTAGAATATTATATTAAAACTAGAAGCAGTCTAAAAAGTAGATTAAATAAAAAATACAAAGAAAGACATCAAACAGAAAAAAAATATTAATATCAAATGGAGAACTAGGATAAGAGGGTTAGAGGTTGTGCCAGCGTTTCTCCACAATAAATTGACTTTTTAATCTCCGGTTGCAGCGCATGTCATGTTTATTGCTTCTCGGCAGAACATAGTGCAACAATGGTACGGGGAAAGCATATTAATTTCCAGTTCATTGGCGGATAACGACAAAGGAGAATTGGGGTAGGAACAATAGCAAAAAAGTGTGAGCACACCGTGCCCATGAGATTCCTCCAAGGAGATTCTCGACGCCTTCACGGTAGTGTATCTCTATTGTTTACGATTTGATTCGGTGCATCGTATGGTCCGCGATTTTTTCAGAACGTTTCCCGACAAAGCTAGACCGACACAATACTAAAACAGAGAACCAAGCAAGTTTTTAGCTCCTGGCCAAAACATTTTATGCATCCGACTAATCGGCCGGTTTGTGTGACAAATCAAGAAGGCTCTAAGCTAATTTTTCATCTCCCGGCAACGCACGGGCATTTTTGCTAGTGGATAAAATTGGGTTAATTGTTTTCCAAGTATTATGTCAATAAACAAAACAATAAAGTGTTATATAAATTAATTGGTTACGAAAACAAGTAAAGTACTTTGGAAAAAACAATGTTTTCAATTGGGAAAACAACATCTTCATTAGAGAAAATCTCTCTCTTTTTACTCACCCTCAATTTAAAATTTATTAATAAATTCTCTATTTTGAATTATGTTAATAAGATACCATGAATGAATTTATCATATGTTGAAAATACTTTAAAAGGGCCTAGAAAACAATAATTTAAACCATGGAAATATTTTCTAAATCATTTAAATCATATTTCTACAATTAATCCTCTTTTTCTATTAAGTAACTATTCATATTTTCATCATATTTTAAAGTTATAAAATATGAAAATACTTTGAATTGGTTTTGGGAAATAGTATTTGATCATTATAAAGCTACTGAATTTTTATTTGACAAAAATTTATATTTTATAATTTTCTAAATTAAAAAAATCACATTAAGTCACTATTAGGTATTTATTCAATTTTCAAAATTCAAATTTTGAAATGTGTTGAAAAGTTTCAAAGATGTTTTTGGTTGAAAGGTATGATAATTTCAAGACTTTAGAAATTTATTTGGAGTTAATTGGAATTATTAAACAGGAGTTATGATTTAGTGAAATAGAATAAAAAGAAAAAGAAAAAAAATACTAATGACGTCATCGTCATCTTCATCGCAGTGAAAACTGCCAGCCGTCTTTGCTGGTTAAATTTCACCGTGATTGCGCCCTATTTAAGGCTAGAATTGATGCCCCGTTTCATCCCCCTGAAAGCCTCGAGTCCCCTCCTCCTTTCCCCTCCTTTATCTCTCCAAACCATACCTCCCTGCTGCCAGAATAGCTCGCCGGAGCCACACCGTTTCGCCACCGTAGATCTTCGATTCCGGTGGGGTAAGTGAGCCAGCGCTGCTCCTTTTGGTCCCATCTGAATCCCCATGCCCTTGCGCCCCTACATGACATGTTTTCGGATATTTTCCCACAGCGGAGGAGCCGCGCCATGCACATTCGACGCTCACGGAGCCGCGACATCGTCATCCGCACCGCGCCATCGATGGCCTCCGTCACCGAGCACCGTGGCCTCCACCGAGTTCGTCGTGCGCCGCTGAGTCTCGTCGTGGACTTTCTGAGCCCGAAGACGTACGAGAACGCCGGCGTCGTCCTCTCCCTGAAGCAACGCCGCCGCGGCAACATTTCGGACGAACCACAGTGTCGCCCGGTGAGCTCCCCCTCGCGTTTTATTTCTTAGTCGTCGGATTTAGATCGTGTGGCCCTGTTTAGATCTACTTTGCCGAACTGGTACGGGCGAATCACAGAGCGCCACGTTAGTTGCGCGCTAAGTAATTATCTGTCGCCCAGCGCTGCGCGTAGCCGGCCTAGGCCCAATCTCTGTCTGTCACCCCGTGCGGCAAATAGCCAATCTGAGTCCAGCCGGTCTCTAGATTTAATTCGAATAAAAATAAAATGACAAATTTGCAGATTAGTCCCTAGAACTTTGAACCATCATAACTTGTTATCCATAAATCCAAATTTAGCAAACTTGGACTTTTTGGAATCCTATGGATCTAGAGAATCTTTTAGCACTTTTAAATTTAAAATTCACAATTTAAAAATTGTTCAAAGTCAAATATGCTTGTTTGATGAATTTTGGCATAATTCAAATTCTACAAATCAAAAAAATGCAAATAAAATATATTTGGAAACTTTAGGATGTGTACTTTCATACCCTCAGTTCCAAAATAATTTTTGAACAAGTTAAAATGGAATTTAGAATTAAGTGGTATAATTGAGTATTTTTGACATAGATTTAATTCTATAAATATTTTCAATATAGTTCCTTTTGCAAATTTGTTCCATTTGGTAATCTTGAACCAGAGATATCCTTGCCCAACCATTTTGGACAACATTGGACCATGACCATGTAATTTTAGCCAAACTTCCATCATAGTGATCCACATAGTTGCTATACCATGGATTTTGTTTCTATCACCTTTAACCTTGTTGTTGTGGCCAAGACCAAGTCCCTAGTATGTGTCAATACCATAAAGAACCAAGTAGTGAACCTCAAACACTAGTACCTTAGTCTTTATATCTACTTCTCCACTCCCCTATTCTTGCTTCAAGAATTCATCAAGTTAGCAAATGGAAAACAAGACTCAAGCAATAGAGGGCACTTCACTTTGAACTTGGTGACAACATGAAGAGCTACAAGGAAGGTCAATGAAGAAAGTTTGAAGAAAATACTTAGACTCCACAACTAGAAGCAACTCAAGGAAGTGCAAATTCATGAAGGGATCAAGAAGAAAACACCTTTCTCTCTAATTCTATCATTCTTATTTCCTTTCTTTTCAATTTACTTAGTGGTAGTTGTGCCCATCCCACCTTGTACCAACTAGAGAGAAAGCCATGAAGACTAAGAGAACAAACCATCCAAGGAACAAGTCTACAATAGAGTAATGAATATGATCTTCAAGAAGACAAACATGGGAAGACTTGGAGAAACTCATACAAGTTGAAGAATAACAAGTAGTTTTGTCCAACCATTGACTCAAATGGAAAATACCAAGACTTTATCTTGTTTTCTCTATTGTTATGAAGTTAGAGAAATCTAGACCTACCCTAACCAAAATGGAAAGGCTAACTTAGATCACCCAAATGTCTTGATGAAAATAACTAAGAGACCTTGTTATGTGTTACTTTAGTTGAAATAGTGAGATAACCTTGGTGAACTCTTGGAACTTCCTCGACAAGTATGACCAATTGAGTTTGAATATTTTAAACTCGAGTCTTTACCAACTATAGTCCCTTTTGGTAGACCTTAACCTAATAACAATAGTTTCCTTAGCAAACTAAATTATTGTGATAGACCTTAGCCTTACCTTGACCCCAATTAACATAAACCCCTTTTGACTAAGTGCGTTGATTGTTATTCTTTGTTTCCTTGTTGTTTGTGAAAGTTGTTTATTGTTATTTGTTTGACTTGTCCAGATTGTACAAAGAGAAACTATCTAGTGGTGAAGAGAGTGTACATCTACACCAACTTTAACAAGGAAAGTGACACATCATAAAATACATATTATTTCCTATATGCATTAGAACTTTTGAGTAGTATGCATGATAAGAAAATATTTGGTAAAATATTATGCTATACTATTATCCCAAGTAGTGTGTAGCCATCCTTATTACCTTGATGGTGTAGCAGCCTTAAAAATTTGGTAGTTGATTGCTTAGCTATGCTTGTAGATGAAGTTTATGTGATTGGAAAATATAACTATTTTTTGAATGATTACCCTAAGGGGTATATGAAATAATTTTGGTGGAGTACTAGATACTCACAAGTAAGTGTGGCATGGTAGGGGACCATTTACATGGTTGAACCTATGAAAATGTTCACATGAATGGCATGGTAGGTGTAACATCCCAAATTTTCCAAATTAGGGTCTGTGGTGTTGTTCATATCATACATGCATGAAACCACAAATTTAAGCAATGTTTGAAGCTAATTTAAACTGTGAATTTAAATTGGTTTGGGAAAAATCCCACAAATAGTACTTAAAATGGTTTCCACAATGTTGTACTGAAAAATATTTCATTTTCATCAAAGCTACATGTGGTGAGGTTGCAATTTTTACAAGGTTTCCAAAACATATTTTGGTTTATTTTTCTGAGTTCATTTAGGCCCATAAACGTTCAATTTTTGTTGCTGTTTTGGGGCATAAAAGGACTTTTCTGCAAAATCTTAAAAGTCCAGGGGGTTTTCAAAAGTTCGCCCCTTTTGTCCTCTTCCAACTCCGGCCAGGCAGGCAGGCAGCTCCTGCCGGCCGATGCCACCTCCTGCTGCCTCACTCGCTGCGGAGAACGCCCAGGAGACGTCTCCATCGGCTCCTCCACCCCGCAGAACCCCCCCTCCTCGCGTGCCCTTCTCTCTATGCTCCTCTCTGCGCGGATCGGACCCTAACCGCCACGGCCCACTGCCGCGCGCTGTCACTCCGGCCACCGTAGAGCTCCGCCGAGGACGCCATCCGCTCCGTTGTCCTCTTCTCCGCCTCCTCGAGTACTCACACCTCCCGGGAAGCCGCCAATCGCCGGAATCGACGTTGTCTTCCCCGCCTCCGGCCGTCGACCTCTGCCGCCGATTCGCCGTCGTCCGGCATCGCCTTGCCTCCCCGAGCACACCATCGAGCTCCCGGTGAGCTCACGGTCGCCATGGACCCCTCCCATTCTCCCCTAACCCTTTGGTTCCTTCCCCCGCCGAAGGTCACCGTCGGCCGCCGCTCCACCTCGGCGCTGGCAAGGTTCCCAGCAACCATTTCGTCACCCAGGCCGCTCGTTAGACTCCCCACGAGCTCCTCTAGCTCGTGGTATGGTTTAATTTTCGAATCGCGCGTGAAATCCTCCGATTGGAGTTCATCTATGAAGATCAAGGAATGGTGACGTCATCATCGTGTCATGCTGATGACATAACTTCTTTGTTTATATAATTCCAGAAAAATGATTACTTCTGTTAAATTAATAACTTATGTTTTATAACTCAGAAAAGTATAAGAAAAATATGGAAATGCTCAGGAAAATGTACTCTTTCCAAATATGTCATTTTCAATCATGTTCGAGAAAATTGATTTTTGGGCATTATTTAATGTTGGTTAATTCATTTAAAAATAGAAAAATAAGTTTTTATTCACTAAAATTAGAAAATTAAAAGTTATGTACCAAAATGCTCAAAATGACAATTGGAACCTAGTTATGATGTTTTCAAAACCATTTGATTAATTAAAATTGTACACACTTTTCATAACCACCCGAATTGCCTCCGGGGCTTATTTCGGGACAAATTTAGTAAAAATGCTTAACCGTCATATGAAACCTAGCAACCCAACAAGCATGTTTAGGGCTTTATTTCAGTGCATTAACCTGCTCATGCATACATATTGTGCATTGCATCGATGCCATGTTTGATTGTTGTTTCTCTGTCGGTGTTTTGCTTCTAATCGGTAGAACGTGACTCCGAAGAGAAGATCGACTTTTGCATGATGAATACTTGATCCTAACCGACAAGTCAAGCACTTATTCCTGAAGCTTTTCTCTGGTTTTCTTGAAGCAAGGCAAGCATAACCTCTTATCTGCCCATATATGATTCCGAAAGACTTCTGATTCTCGTACATTGCATTCGATTCCAATGTATCTTGTGTCTGTAGTTAGAGTTCTCCTATACCATGCATAGCCTACTTATTCCTGATCCACTACTCCTAGAAGCCATAGGTTTGATTGTGTTCATCACCAAAGCCTTAAATATGATGTGCTTAGTCATACATGCTTGTTCTCTCTGCTCCATCCGGTTGATGAATCAGAGTTACGAAAGAATCTAGTATGACAGGATGTTGTGGAAAGTTAAGAGATCTTGTTTAATATGATTTAAAGGTGTGGATGACGAGACCACAGAGGGTATGTGGTGGTTGTCTTGTTCATGCCCCTAGGAGCGAGTTCTCTTCTTCGAGCCAAGACTGAGCGTGCATCCACACGGGGATTGGATTCCCCTCGGTCTCAACTTGCCTAGTTTGTTTCATGAGTTGCCTAGTTCGGGCTTTCCATTTGGATTTGCGGGGATATCAAAACACTTTCAAAACTAGGATGTGGGGATGTATCGGTGCTCTGTGGGTAGGTAACCATCGAGCATTGCGCACAACGATAGAGACCCGGCAGGAGATGGCCACTCCCTATTGGCGAACAATCTCTACTCGGAGTGACTCATGGAATAGGCGAAGCAAGGGAAAGGTCGTGGTCAACCTCCATCTGCTGGCACTTCCTGGACTAGTGCTAATGATCTGGCATCAAGAGTTGGTTGGCACATGTGGTTCAAGTTGTACACCCCTGCAGGGTTAAATCTTTTCGAAAAGTCGTGTCCGCGGTTAAGGACGACTTGGTGACGGATTCTGTGATCATAGACAACTTGAACGGAATGACTAAAACTTTTTGACAACGAATGAAGGATGCCTGCTTGGAGATGCCGAGAGGGGTTACCTTGTAGCATGAGTTACCGGAACAACTTGAGGTGGTGATCTTTGAAGCACGAGGTGCTGATATGATTTGGTGGTTTAAAAGAATGATGATAATAGTAGTTGAGTAGTTTTCTCATCTGTTTTCAAAAGACTCCATGAGACGTGCTATTCCTTCCTCAACTTGGAAAACAAAGATGGCTTTTCGCAAAATAACCTTCATAACTCTTTCTAAAATAAGCAGATATATAATAGGTTAACTAAGTCTTGTTGAGTACCTCCCGTACTCATGTTTCAACTTGGTTCAGGTGGAGTTCCTCAGTTTGGTGGTGTTTCCACGTGGACGTCGACGAGTAGTTTGGGGTTCCCAGGTAGCAGCCTGGAATCTATGGGATGGAACGTCGCCTTATGTTGCGGCCTTTTAGGACTTTTGGTTATTGTTGTTTAGCAACATAATTTGCCTTCCGTTGTCTGATGTAATGTTGGTCGTGTGACCTCTGCTTGTAAGCTATACTCTAGTAACACCTGCTTAATAAAGCTTCATGTTTAGAGTACTGCTTTGATCGGTTGTTGGTTTCGAGCTCATTGTTATACAGTTTTGGCTATGCCTGCATAGTTGTCACAGTCGAGGGGTTGTGGAGCCGATGATCCATGTCTGAGCCTGCCTGCCGATGTGATTCGGCCTCGGGCGAGGTAACCCCAGTAATCCTCGATTGTTGTTGCACTTTCTGGACACATAGCATCTCTGTATAGCTTTGGTCCCGTTTCCTTCAGTTTCATTGGACTCGTGGACGCTTGGTTATGCATAGTTGGTTATGACTAGCATGGACACAAGGAGTAGTAGTACCGTGGTGATCTGGCCTGCGTGCCGATGAATCCGGTCTGCGTGACGTTGTTTGTTACGGCTGGGGTTGGTAACCATGAAGCCCTTCTGGGTCCATGTCTAGGAGCACATAACAGTATGTATATCTCTAGGTCCGGGGCCGTGAAATAAAGTGGTATCAGAGCAGGACTGCCTGTACGAAAACCTTACTGCTTGGTCGATGTTGAGTCTAGATTTTGTGAAAACTATTTGAAACTCCAAATGGATTGTGAAAAACCTTCTTAGGATTATTTTTACTCCTTATCTGGTATCGCTCTAACTCTGGGTCTCCTTACTTGTTTTGATTTGAAAAGGTGCTAGTCATTCAAAACTTAGGTGCCTTCTTTGGCACGGACGTCTTTTACCCAATTTGACCTAGTTATGAGTTTCTAGAGTCGTGTGTGTTCCATGTTCCGTTATCTCTTAAACTGGGAGATTTCCTTTCCATCCTAGTCTCTCAGAGTTATGTGGATTCCACATTCTTACATGTTCTAAAGTCTCAAAATCCTAAACCTCGAGATTTCCTTTTCATCTCGAATGTATCCGTTATCCTATGCTCAAATTCTTCTGGAGTTATGTTTTTTTTAAAAGATACTTCGTGATTGCTATTCATAGTGTCCTTTAGGACACTAAGATAGTAGTTACTCCTTTCTTTGGGTTTTAACCCTTGTACTTGAACCGAAGGTCCCGGAATGTGCTGAGTTGTGGTGGGTTGAATCATGTGATTTCTTAATCATGTAATGCTCATGCTATCAGTACAGGATGCTGACCTTTAACCCAATTTCCGTTTCTTTGGATCCTGAGGAATTTGTTTCGGCAATTCCAACTCTCCTAGCCATAAGCTCTCTTTTGAAACTAAAAAGGGTGATCATCTTGGCCTCCACATATTTCTTCTTGGTTCAGCTATACCAACATTTTGGCATGGGTTTTACAAATGAGTATTACCCTGTGCAATCAACATGATCTTAGGAATTCTCCTGAGCATGTTTCTACTTTCCAGTTTCTCTCAAATCTCCATCCGTTGTTTTGGACATCAAGTTGCGTATGGGTGTTGGAGTATTCCCATGCATTTGCTCTTGTTTTCCGTCAGAACATTCCACCTTGGAATGTAAGGAGAAACAAACTCCAGTACCTCGTTCATCTCTAGGACCAAGTCAAAATTTTGTAATTTGTAGATTAATGAAGTTCATAAGCTTCTGTTTTGTTCCACCTTCGAGTATCACACTCTTTTATATCAAGAGGTTGTGTTGAGTTTCATGGCCTTAATGATCAAGTGATGCTCTTACACATCTTCACTCACCATTTCTACAAGCTTAAAGGCTCGAGAATGTTGGTTCTGCGTTGATGTGTACCAGGTATTCCTAGAAATTCTTGATGCTTTGAAAAGTTTAAGAAACATCTGTATCCTTCTTAGCACTACTGGTCACCCAGCCTCTATTTGAAGTTGACCGTGTTACCAAATCCGTTCATGCCCGTGCACATTCTTGGTCAAAGAGTTAGGTTAATACCGATGCTCTCAAGATCATATCGGTTGCTTTGAAAAGCAAGATTCCTTTTCGAACTTCAAGACATACCGGTAGGTTGTGATATTTTGGTTGTCTTTCCAGAAGTATCACCAGGTTGTCACCTGACCGTGATGTCTAAACAAAGGGTAATTTGAATTACTCTTTTCTCCAAGAAACCTTGCTGGATACCCTGGATTAGTTAGTTCAGCTTAAACAATAACTTGGAGAGTTGAAAGACAAAAGTTCCTCCTAACTTGATCCCTCATTAAGGGATGTCTAGTTCTTATCCTGTTGAAGCATGGTAGTATCTCCTCTGTGGACATGGTATCATCCTACCTTGATTTGATTTGGGCTATCGTCAAATCGAGAAAAGATCCAAGGACTATCCTGATGGTGTTTTCACTCATGGTGTTCCACCTAAGTACACCTTCATGTCCTTTAGTCTGACCAATATTTTGCCTTGTTTATGTATCATATGACTTCCTCTGCTTGGAGTATCATGATAAGCGTGTTGTCGAGCCCATCGATGACATTCCTATTTCTCCAAGTTGCAAGAGGTTCATGTTGAACAATTGGCATTAATGTTGGAAACTTTAGAGAACCATCTTTGTATCATACGAAGTTGTGTTCTAGATGTTCGAAGTGACTTACTATGGTTCATGTTCTTATGGTGAAAGTTGCCGCCATGGATCCGAGTAGAGTTTTCTTGTTCCCTCGGGAATAATCCCAAGTCGATCATGCATGTGTGGGCTATTCTTGAGATGGTTGGTTGTTACCTCCATTTATTTGAAAAAGTTCGCATCCACACCAAGCCACTGACCGACTACTCGTGAATTAGAAGAAGTCTAAGAACTTTGTTATCTTTGTATCGTCTCCCTAACAAGGACTCTGATGTGTTTCCTTGCAAGTAATTCATGTAGGTGCAACCATCTTTCATAAGTTGCTAATACATGAGTTCTGCAATCCTGCTCATATTTTTGAGCTTGACATCATAGCCCATGTCTTGAGAATCTAGCATATGTATCTAGTTGATAACTGGTACAACCTTTGCGATCAAACCTAACGAGTTTGAGTTATTTCCCCACTAACCAGAGCTGAATCTCAAGCAACAATGATGGTTGGTGTTTCCTCAAGGGTATTTAATTAGGTCCATTTGAAAATACGGCAAGGTTGATGTTGTGGTTGACACAACTAGCCGGAAGGCCTCACTCTATATTACCTTGAATCAGTAAGAACAACCACTCCCCGTGAGAATTCCCGTGTGGCTCAATCTAACAAGTTTCTCTCTCCGTTCTTCTAAACTGGAGTTCTATATTCACTTGATTACCTGTAGAAGGCTTGTATAAGCCTGACATTGGTATCTAGAACATCCAGGAGAACCTGGAAGTTGATTCTTCCAGTGTCTCTTTGTCAATGCTCCCAAAGATCAGTTCTCCTTTTCAAGTTGTTTATACCTGAAGTTCTGTTCACCTCACACATTGTGTGAATTTGTCAGTCACTTCAGCCATGGGATCTTAACCATGTGGTAAACGTATTGCCACGTCAAATCCACCATATGAAAGAGATTCCTTATTCCTTTCGGTGTTTCAATCCTCGTTGGATACCCATCCTTATGGTGTGACCAAGAATTCCTCCTTAATTACCATGTTCCAACATTCGGTGGTTACTCATTTTCTCTCATGAAGTAACATTCCTACCTTTGACCAAGTTTTCGACAAAATTTGATGGAACAGAAGTTCTGTTATTTTTTCGTGTCCACTCTGAAGAGTGAACATGATTCCGTATCAAACCTTTATTTTGGATGCATGATTTCAGTGTGATCTCATGTTCTCTTCCGTCTACGGATACTACGTTGTGGTATCCAAGACCATCCTTTCCATCTTGGTTTTCTGTCGTGAAGAAACCTCGATGTCACAAGTTATTCAACATTTCTTTTCCAAAGGGATTTAAGGTTTTGTTCAAAGCTCATATTCTAAATCCTTCCAACAACATTCATCCAAAAACTTGAAACCTTCTCTTATTCCCTCCGTTATCTCGATGTGTTTCATGCGTGTTAACTCAAAGGGTTCTTTCTGAACATTCCTGTCATGAGTCACCCATGAGATACTCGATCTTCGTAAAGATCAGTTCCTAAGAGTTTTCCCTCCTACCTAAGGTGTAGCCAATAAACACTTCATGATGCTGCGGATCAACCTCTTAAAGAAGAGAACCGTAAGGTTCACGAAGATCGTTAAAACCGGTGTGTCTTCTTTCTTCTCCTTCAGGAATCTCGGGACGAGATTCTTGTAAGGGGGGTAGATTTGTAACATCCCAAATTTTCCAAATTAGGGTGTGTGGTGTTGTTCATATCATACATGCATGAAACCACAAATTTAAGCAATGTTTGAAACTAATTTAAACTGTGAATTTAAATTGGTTTGGGAAAAATCCCACAAATAGTACTTAAAATGGATTCCACAATGTTCTACTGAAAAATATTTCATTTTCATCAAATCTACATGGGGTGAGGTTGCAATTTTTACAAGGTTCCAAAACATATTTTGGTTTATTTTTCTGAGTTCATTTAGGCCCATAAACGTTCAATTTTTTTTGCTGTTTTGGGGCAGAGAAGGACTTTTCTACAAAATCTCAAAAGTCCAGGGGGTTTTGGAAAGTTCGCCCTTTTTGTCCTCTTCCACCTCCGGCCAGGCAGGCAGGCAGCTCCCGCCGGCCGATGCCACCTCCTGCTGCCTCACTCGCTGCAGAGAACGCCCAGGAGACGTCTCCATCGGCTCCTCCACCCCGCAGAACCCCCTCCTCGCGTGCCCTCCTCTCTATGCTCCTCTCTGCGCGGATCGAACCCTAACCGCCACGGCCCGCCGCCGCGCGCTGTCACTCCGGCCACCGTAGAGCTCCGCCGAGGACACCATCCGCTTCGTCATCCTCTTCTCCGCCTCCTCGAGTCCTCACACCTCCCGGGAAGCCGCTAATCGCCGGAATTGGCGTTGTCTTCCCCGCCTCCGGCCGTCGACCTCCGCCGCCGATTCGCTGTCGTCCGGCATCGCCTTGACTCCCCGATCACACCATCGAGCTCCCGGTGAGCTCACGGTCGCTGTGGGCCCCTCCCCTTCTCCCCTAACCCTCTGGTTCCTTCCCCCGACGAAGGTCACCGTCGGCCGCCACTCCACCTCGTCGCTGGCAAGGTTCCCGACAACCATTTGGTCACCCACGCCGCTCGTTAGACTCCCCACGAGCTCCTCTAGCTCGTGGTATGGTTTAATTCTCGAATCGCGCGCGAAATCCTCCGATTGGAGTTCATCTGTGAAGATCAAGGAATTGTGACGTCATCATCGCGTCATGCTGATGTCATAACTTCTGTGTTTATATAATTCCAGAAAAATGATTACTTCCATTAAATTAATAAGTTATGTTTTATAACTCAGAAAAATATAACAAAATATGGAAATGCTCAAAAAATGTACTCTTTCCAAATATGTCATTTCATGTTCGAGAAATTTGATTTTTGGGCATTATTTAATGTTGGTTAATTCATTTAAAATAGATAAATAAGTTTTTATTCACTAAAATTAGAAAATTAAAAGTTATATACCAAAATGCTCAAAATGACAATTGGAACCTAGTTATGATGTTTTCAAACCCATTTGAGCAATTAAAATTGTACACACTTTTCATAACCACCCGAATTGCCTCCGGGGCCTATTTCGGGACAAATTCAGTAAAAATGCTTAACCGTCATATGAAACCTAGCAACCCAACAAGCATGTTTAGGGCTTTATTTCAGTGCATTAACCTGCTCATGCATACATATTGTGCATTGCATCGATGCCATGTTTGATTGTTGTTTCTCTGTCGGTGTTTTGCTTCTGATCGGTAGAACGTGACTCCGAAGAGAAGATCGACTTTGGCATGATGAATACTTCATCCTAACCGACAAGTCAAGCACTTATTCCTGAAGATTTTCTCTGGTTTTCTTGAAGCAAGGCAAGCATAACCTCTTATCAGCCCATATATGATTCCGAAAGACTTTTGATTCTCGTACATTGCATTCGATTCCAATGTATCTTGTGTCAGTAGTTAGAGTTCTCCTATACCATGCATAGCCTACTTATTCCTGATCCACTACTCCTAGCAGCCATAGGTTTGATTGTGTTCATCGCCAAAGCCTTAAATATGATGTTCTTAGTCATACATGCTTGTTCTCTCTGCTCCATCCGGTTGATGAATCAGAGTTACGAAAGAATCTAGTACGATAGGATGTTGTGGAAAGTTAAGAGATCTTGTTTAATATGATTTAAAGGTGTGGATGACGAGACCATAGAGGGTATGTGGTGGTTGTCTCGTTCATGCCCCTAAGAGCGAGCTCTCGTCTTCGATCCAAGACTGAGCGTGCACCCACACGGGGATTGGATCCCCCTCGGTCTCAACTTGCCTAGTTTGTTTCCAGGGCCGGTCCTGAGGGGGGGGCGAGAGGGGCGGCCGCCCCGGGCCCAAAAAATTTGGGGGCCCATTTCAGATATGTGTTAGTATGCTTAGTTTATGTCTATGCAAAGAAAATCAATTTAGCTCAATAGGTTGGTCGGCTCGTAACATTTCCTGTGAATACATCAATTAATAGCTTAACAGGGTTCCCAAGTAATTGAAAATCCCTTCACAAGCAGTTGGTCCTAAAGGCTGGCTCGTAACTACTCCTACTCGGAGAGTTAGGGACCACGGATGGCTAGGCCAATAGGTGATCAAATCGGAACCATGTGTAAGTCGTCTAAATCTAAGGATTTAGGATCATATCACATCAATCATCGATTTGTCTGTTTCCTCCATCATTCGTCCGCTCGCCCGCCATCGCTCGTCCGCCGCAACTTAGTTAATTTTTTGATTCATCATTGTAGATATGGAAATTGAAGACTATATTTGAATAACTACGGTCATTTTGAAATACATTTGGACTTTTAATGAGTTCAACAAATTTGAAGTCAATGAATGATTCTCAAATTAAAAACAATTGCACTATATTTGCAAATACTTTTTCTCTAGATAAGAAATGTGATATCTAGTTAAATGATCTAATTTTCTAGTTAAGTATTATGGAGCTGGCATGCCAAATAGAACAATGTCTGTTATGAATATGTTTTAGTTTGTTAGAGAAGTAGATTGTTATCCTAATATGTATATTTCTTATCAGATCTTATTTACTATGACCATGACAGTTGCATCAGCTGAAAGAAGTTTATCAAAGTTGAAATTATTGAAGAACTATTTGAGATCTATAATGGCATGAGACTAAAACTCCTTTTAACTCTATGCATTGAGGAGAAATTATTGGATGAGATTGGCATTGATTCCGTCTTTGATGACTTTACATCTAGAAATGTAAGGAGAAAATTTTAAGTTATACCGAAGTTGTTGTTGTTGTTTTTTTGTGAGAGGTTTCCACGTAAAAAACATGTCTCATTTTTCTTATTTGATTTCTAGTTCATCAATATATCTCTACTTGTACTAAGGGGCCCAAATTTTCATCTCGCCCTGGGCCCCCGAAATCTCAGGAGCGGCCCTGTTTGTTTCATGAGTTGCCTAGTTCGGGCTTTCCATTTGGATTTGCGGGGATATCAAAACACTTTCAAAACTAGGATGTGGGGATGTATCGGCGCTCTGCGGGTAGGTAACCGTCGAGCATTGCGCACAACGATAGAGACCCGACAGGAGATGGCCACTCCCTATTGGCGGACCATCTCTACTCGGAGCGACTCATGGAATAGGTGAAGCAAGGGAAAGGTCATGGTCAACCTCCATCTGCCGGCATTTCCCGGACTAGTGCTAATGATCTGGCATCAAGAGTTGGTTGGCACGTGTGGTTAAAGTTGTACACCCCTGCAGGGTTAAATCTTTTCGAAAAGTCGTGTCCGCGGTTAAGGACGACTTGGTGACGGATTCTGTGATCATAGACAACTTGAACGGAATGAATAAAACTTGTTGATAATGAATGAAGGATGCCTCCTCGGAGATGCCGAGAGGGGTTACCTTGTAGCATGAGTTACCGGAACAACTTGAGGTGGTGATCTTTGAAGCACGAGGTGCTGATATGATTTGGTGGTTTAAAAGGATGATGATAATAGTAGTTGAGTAGTTTTCTCATCTGTTTTCAAAAGACTCCAGGAGACGTGCTATTCCTTCCTCAACATGGAAAACAAAGATGGATTTTCGCAAAATAACCTTCATAACTCTTTCTAAAATAAGCAGATATATAATAGGTTAACTAAGTCTTGTTGAGTACCTCCCGTACTCATGTTTGCTTCAACTTGGTTCGGGTGGAGTTCCTCAGTTCGGTGGTGTTTCCACGTGGACGTCGATGAGTAGTTTGGGGTTCCCAGGTAGCAGCCTGGAATCTATGGGCTGGAATGTCGCCTTATGTTGCAGCCTCTTAGGCCTTTTGATTCTTGTTGTTTAGCAACATAATTTGCCTTCCGTTGTATGATGTAATGTTGGGTCGTGTGACCTCTGCTTGTAAGCTATACTCTAGTAACACCTGCTTAATAAAGCTTCATGTTTAGAGTACTGCTTTGATCGGTTGTTGGTTTCGAGCTCATTGTTATACAGTTTTGGCTATGCCTGCATAGTTGTCGCAGTCGAGGGGTTGTGGAGCCGATGATCCATGTCCGAGCCCGCCTACCGATGTGATTCGGCCTGGGGCGAGGTAACCCCAGTAACCCTCGATTGTTGTTGCACTTTCTGGAGACATAGCATCTCTGTATAGATTTGGTCCCGTTTCCTTCAGTTTCATTCGACTCGTGGACGCTTGGTTATGCATAGTTGGTTATGACTAGCATGGACACAATTAGTAGCAGTACCGTGGTGATCCGGCATGCGTGCCGATGAATCCGGTCTGCATGCCGTTGTTTGTTACGGCTGGGGCTGGTAACCCTAAAGCCCTTGTGGGTCCATGTCTAGGAGCACATAACAGTATGTATATCTCTGGGTCCGGGGTCGTGACAGTAGGGGTTCAAATTAGTGGTTGTACCTATGAAAATGCTTATTACCCAGCATGGTAGGGGATCACATTAGTGGTTGTACATATGAAAATGCTTATTACCCAGCATGGTAGGGGATCACATTAGTGGTTGTACCTATGAAAAATGCTTATTACCCAGCATGGTAGAGGATCACATTAGTGGTTTGAAGGTTTTCCTTTAATAAATAAATAAAACATTTTTATTTCTTTATTTATATTTGTTAATTCCATTAACAAACATTTGCATATAGCACCTCGAATCATTTGTTAATTCTATTAACAGCCATTCGGCGAAAAACCCCTTGAACTATTTCAATTTTCCCCTCGGTGCTGCCCAAAATATTCTTCGATATTCTGTATCCTCTCAAACGCGTCATCGAACCTTAAGTGTGTCACCCTACGGTTCGCGAATAAAATAGACATGATCGAGACTCCTCTCCGATCAATAATCAACAGCGGGATCTGGGGATCCGTGATGACTCCTATATATTCAACGATGACTCTCGTGATCGTGTGAACCAACAACGTCGTGACTAATTCCCTTTGTCTCGCGATATTTTACTTGTCCGAGATTCGATCATCGGTATCAACCATACCTTGTTCAATCTCGTTACTGACAAGTACTCTTTTCTCGTTCCCATGATATAACATCCTTGTGATCAAATCACGTGCTTGCAAGCGGTGTCGATGTGATATCACCGAGAGGGCCCAGAGTATATCTCTCCGTCATTTTGGATGGACAAATCCCACTCTTGATCCAGGATCCTCAACTAATACTTTCCGAATACCTAACGGCACCTTTATAGTCACCCTGTTACGTTGTGACATTTGATGACATCAAAGTACCCTTCTGGTATCTGTGATTGAGATGATCTCATGGTCTAAGGAATAAGTTACTTAGTGTGTTTGATATAACAATGTAAACTTAATGACTTGATCGCATTGCTATATTCACTTTGGGTATATGTTCATCACATCATTCTTCTAACGACATGACCTCGTTATTAACAACATCCAATGTTCATGATCAGGAAACCTTGATCATCTATTAATCAACGAGCTAGTTAAAAGAGAGGCTTTACTAGGAACCATTGTTTATTTATTAAACACACATGTATCAACGTTTCCGGTGAATACAATTATAGCATGAGAAATAAACATTCAACATAAACAAGGAATAAGATAATAACCATTTTATTATTGCCTCTCGGACATATTCCCTTCAGTCTCCCACTTGCACTAGAGTCAATAATCTATTCTGTAAGCAATTAACACATATGGCGTTCCGGTGTTACTACCATGCTTTGCATGTGGTAAACATCATCAAAAAGATCTGAACTGTTCAGGTCCTATTGTATTTGCATGTTCTTTGCGTCTACACGCATCACTCATTCTCTAATGAGATGGCTTTTTATATATATGGTCAATCGGTGAAACCTTGATTCCTCAGCTTAAACTAATGTCACTAACATTGTGAAAATGTAGCTTCATAGTGTTAGCATTCTTGGAAATTCACCAAGTTCCGGTGATACCTTAATTCCTCAGCTTAATTGTAAAAATGTAGCTTCATAGTGTCAGCATTCTTGGAAATTCACCAAGTTCAGTAAAGAACTCCTTGACACAAAATACGCTTATTATCAGTTGTCAACACAACGATATACTTTAGCCTTTGTTGTAGTATTTGTCGCAATATTTTAATTTTGAAACTCTTTCAAATCCAGCATGGAACTTTCTTCCAGACTATTGTGCTACCCTTCATCACATATTTTAATTGAGATAACATTACTTGAATAAATGGAAAGACTATTAGTGTAACATATTACAACTAATATTTTATCATTACTACATAGGAAATCATATCCTTAGCATTTCTAAAATGACACAAGGATCTCTCCCACTATTGTCTAATCATCATATGAATTATCCTGCTATAACTTTTTATAGCATAGGGCTCATATGGTTGTGTACATAGCATGGAAACATGACTTAGAAATCTCAATTTCAATGATGCTCATCATGTGTAAAAACACTTGAGTCTTGCTCAATTATTTTCCATGTGACAAGAACTCCTTCTTGTGATTTCGATAGTGACTTACTTCAATATTTCATCTATGTAATTTGGCTTCAATTATATCAGGCGCTTCAATCCATCTCTTATAGATATCGATTCTCAATATCTTCTAAGCCTTTTATCAATATGAAAATCTTAACCGTGTTAATTTAAAATACATATTTTCCAATCAACCATATGTCATCTCCATAAAGTATTGGAAATATGTCATAGCGCTCGCACTTAATTTCTTTTAATTCTACAAGCATCTTTATCGTTCATGATGGAATCAAACTCTTTTGATAACTTCATTAAGGAAAAGATTTCAAGTTTGTTATGCTCACTTCAACCATTGAAGTGTGCATACCTTTCTAGCAACCTTTTGAATTTTACAAAACTCTCAGACTGTGTCAAGTACACATCTTTGAACAAACTTCCTCGAGAGGAGAGTTGGTTTTGTTATTCAACTGCCATATCATAATATGTAACTTTTGCTAGAACTATCCGCAAAGACTAAAACATCACTATAGAAGAACAAAATCTTGTAGTAGTCAACTCTTTGAACTTCGTCGAAAACAACTTTTCGATAAGTACAACTTTCAAAGGATGTAAAAATCCATGCCTTTGTCGCTATATAGACCCTTTTGCTATCGTTAGGCATCAAGCCTATCGAAAGGACTACCAAGTCACATACTTGATATTCATACAAGGATACTATGGCGGATATAATGACGCATAGTCAATTTTACGAAGTTAGGGCCCATCATTTGCTTCCTTTATAAGGTCCAGGTCCTTTTGTTGTCAAAACAACACTTTACTCTTAAACCATAAGTTGGTCTAAGTACAAAGTTTTAGGACTTTTGTGGTTCAGTTCGCAAACCCATCCGAAGTATCTACAACACATGTAGTTTCTTCTACTTTGTCAAAATAGCAAACCCCGGAACAACTTCCAGTGCTGCGCTACTCTTGACATGATAACGAAGATTCTATAATCTCGTTGAGTTTGTACTGTGCTCCCACTCACTTGTTTCGCAAGAACTACTTTCTCGAGAAATAAATCCTTTCTGACAAACAACATTTGTGTTTTGGTCGGTGATAGGAGAAATACCCAATGTATTCTTTAGGATAACCTTATAAACATATATTTATCCCATTTTGGTTGTAAACATTTTACACATGTTATGCATACCAAAACTTAATAAAAAGACAATTTGGGTCATTACCCAAACCATATCTTATATGTTGTCAATTTCAACGGATCATGATGGTGCTCTTTTCAGTGTAAAAGCGGTTGTCCTTAATGTATAAACTATAAAGTTATAATGGCATTTTTATTAATCTTACCATGTCCAACAAGGTTTGATTTTGTCTTTTGAATACTCCAAACTAATGTGGGGTATTCGATAAGTATAAGTTGTAGAACAATTCTGCAACTCCTCAGATGTTTTGCTAAACTTGTAACTCAAACTTTATCCTTCATGATCCAATCATAAATACTTGATTATCTTGTTACAATGATTTTTACTTCATATTAACAACCTGTTGAACCAATTCAAAATGTCAAACTATGTTTTCTTTAAATAGATATACTCACATATCTACTCAAATCATCGACATAATTTTATGAAGGAAAAATTAATCCACCATACATGACTACACATAATGGACTATATACATCAATATGTATAATCTCCATTAAATTAGTCGTCCATTCTAGTTTGGCCTATGAACGGAATTCTAGTCGTCTTTTGGAAGAGATCTCACAAGCGTCAATTTATTCAAAACAAAATGACTCCGGAAGTCCATCAATATGGAGTTCCTTCATTTTTTCCTTTCCGATATGAACTAAAATGGTGGTGTCACAATTTAAGCGAAACTCTTTTACGTCTTGCAACGTTTATCATTTAGTTTTATAGATGTTTACTTTACCAACATGATTTATATTAACATATCCATCAATTATGGAATATGGTCATAGTTTAAACAATCTCATTTGTTCTCACAAAAGACCAGAACAAAATAACAACTTATTAACTTCTTAAAATAAATCTTGAATTTTTGGTTCGATACGACAATGAACACAATAACACTTTATTATTGTTCTTGTCATAATCGATTCCACATCTATTACTAGTTCCTTTTAGGACCTTGTATTTCTTGCATTGTGTTGCTTTGTATGACAACTCATACCAACCAATGTGTTATCAAAATACCCAAAAATACTTTGTTAACTATTACATCTATAACTTGTATATCAATCATATACTCCTGAGCTGGACTTTTCCAGTTATCTTCTTTTTCTGCCATATATCTTTTTGTAATTATATTTTCAATATTCCCTTTCCTTTATAGAAGAATCATTCAACATCAAACAATGCTAGTCGTACTAGCTCATTTTCTTTGGCGTGTTAGTCATATACTATCACCCATTGAGTCATACTTTGAGTTTGATTGTTCTACTAATATCACCATATTAATAGTATTCTTCTAGATTCCACTCTTAGCAATCTCCAAGTAAGGTAAACGACTTTACCCATACTTTTAATCCATCCCATCATAACAATTTTATGATTAAGCTACTATAGCTCGAAGGAAGGAATTTAGAGGATTTTTTTTTGCGCCCAACTTCTTGGAATATTCAAACGCCTAGCGTCTTCAATCATTGCATATATTCAGATAATATAAGCAAACATTGTCATGCTAAATTATACTCAGTCATGTTGCCACAAATAAGTTTCTAGATATCAATATATCTTTCACTTGATTGTTTCTGAAAACAACTCTTTTCAGTTCCTAAATCACCTTGATCAACAAAACATTCTTTTGAAGATAAAGTAATATGGAAGCAACCATGACTCTGGATTCTAAGTAGGAATTGGTTTGCTCTCTAGATCAATCAATCATTAACCATATAGAGTTAGGTAGGAAATACCAAAAATCTACAATAGAACTCTATTTTATATTTCACTAATATGGTACCAATCTTAAATGATATTTACCAGATCATAACAGTTATATCTCAATTAACAATCTAAGTGTAAGGTAGTTTTGTGGATGCCAATGAATACTACAATATCTGCAAATTCTCTTTGATTGGTTGTTCATGATAAATAAGTTCAAGTTAATTCAAAATTATACCATGAACTCCCACTCAAAAACAACATCCCTCTTAGTCATCTTTAGTGATTACACGAACCAAAATCACTACACCAAAACCTATCATCACGTGAGATGATGTAGCTTCAAAGGAGAACATCGACATGTTCATCATATCATCCATATGACTCATGCTTTACCTTTCGGTTACGTGTTCCGAGGCCATGTCTGTACATGCTATGCTCGCCAAGTAGAACTGTAGTATTGGGTGTGTTTCAAGGCCATGTATGTACATGCTAGGCTTGAAAACACCCGTTGTATGCGAACGTTGAGTCTGTCACACCCGATCATCACGTGGTGTCTCAAAACGATGAACTTTCTTAACGGTACATACTTAAGGAAGAACACAATATTATCTTGATATTAAGTGAGAGGGATCATCTTATAATGCTACGGATGCTATGTAAGCAAAACAAGATGCATAAAAAGGATTAACATCACACACATCACATGTAAGGATAAAGTGATATGATATGGTCCTTCTAGCACTTGATCTTCATCATGTGCATTATGGTATGATCTCCATCATTCCACCGGCGTGGTACCAAGTACCATGGCACCCCAATCTTGATTGTCCATCAAAAATAAGACAACCATATGGATACCTTCCGGTATATCAAAAATTTACAAAAGAGATCATCTCATAATCAAATTTGTAACATTGACCATATCACATCACATGCCCAGCAAAAACTAGTTAGACGCCTCTAATTTATTTTTGCATATTTTACGTGGCTTAGGGCATCTCCAGTCGTCCCCCCCAGGACGCAAAATAGCGCTGTTTTGCGTGAATAGCGCCGTTTTTTCACCAGTCGCCCCCCCAGGACCTGAAAAAGCGCTGTTTCGGCGGAAATTAGCGCCGCCGCCCCCAGGCGGAACCCAGCCCGTTGGGTTCGGCCTGGGGGGCGGCAAAAGGAAAAGCGCGCGTGGGCCAGCGCTGTCGGCGAGGGGAGCGCTATTTGCCCACTTTCCCCACCCCCCGACTCGTCTTTTCTGCTCGCCCGCCTCGTCGTCGCCACACCACCGGCCGCACTCCACGCCGCCGCTGTCGGCCACAATCGCACAAGGTCGACGAGACAAACCACCGCCGGCTAGTCCCCCACATCGTCGCTGTCGTTCGATCGCGTCTCCGCCGCGGAGGAGGTTGTACCCGGTGAGCCGCGTCCACCCGCCCGCAAGGTGTTAGACTCTCTATCCGAGCCATGGACTCCGACGCCGAGGAGATGCTCGCCGAGCTGTTCGACGAGGAAGACCAGGCTGCCATCGACGACGAGGAGCACCTGCTCGTCCTGAGCTGCCTGGCCAGATTGCAGGCCCAGGACGCCGCACCGCGCCGCACTGGATCGAAGCCCGGTCGCCGCAAGAGCAGGCCGAGACAGCGGTACGAGGGCTACTGCATCCTCTACTCCGACTACTTCGCCGAGGATCCCACCAACGACGAGAAGGTGTTCCGGCGTCGTTTCAGGATGAAACGTACGTTCTTCCTCAAGATCATGCATGCCATCCGGGAGTTCGACACCTACTTCAAGTTGAAGAAGGACTGCACCGGCACGGTAGGGTTTACCTCTATCCAGAAGTGCACGATGGCCATGAGGTTGCTTGCATACGGTGCTTCCGCAGATGCACAAGATGACTACCTGCGCATGAGCGAGTCCACGGCCCTCGAGTGCTTGAACAAGTTCTGCCGGGCAGTGGTTGCAGTTTTTGGCCCAATATACCTACGATCACCCAATGCGCAAGACACTGCTCGTCTCCTCGCAGAGAATGAAGCAAGAGGGTTTCCGGGGATGCTTGGCAGTATCGACTGCATGCACTGGGCATGGAAGAACTGCCCATTTGACTGGCAGGGGATGTACAAGGGAAAGGAGGGAGAGTGCTCGGTGGTTCTCGAGGCCGTGGCTTCGTACGATCTATGGATTTGGCATTCATTCTTTGGTATGCCTGGAAGTCACAACGACATCAATGTCTTGCAGTGCTCGAATGTCTTTGCCGATCTTGTCGAAGGCCATGCCCCCCTGTGAACTATGACATCAATGGACACCAGTATACAAAGGGGTACTATCTTGCAGATGGCATCTACCCGAAGTGGGCAACATTTGTGAAGAGCATCTCCAACCCTATCCCAGGAAGCGCAAAAGCTTGGTTTACCAAGTGCCAGGAGGCTTGCAGGAAGGATGTTGAACGGGCATTTGGTGCGCTGCAATCTCGATTCGCTGTTGTCCGGTACCCAGCTATGACTTGGTCGAAGTCCAACATGTGGGAGGTGATGCAGTGTTGTGTGATCTTGCACAACATGATCATTGAGAGTGAGAGGGATGACCCGGTGCCTGACAGTGAGGCAAGCACACCATACTACCGGCAGGGCCCTCTTGCAGATGTTGATCACCAGGTGCCGGCATCATGGACAGACTTCCTCACCAAGCGACAGGAGATTCGACACGCTGCAACACATCATGCTCTGCAGGATGACCTGGTGCAGCATTTGTGGGCGCGAAAGGGGAATGGCAATGTTGAGGACGATGACTAGTGTTCTTTTTTTTAAAATTGTTGAACTATTTATTTGTGTGGCCAAACTCTATTTATTTGTGTGGCAAAACTCTATTTATTTGGTGGGATTTTTTTTGATTGCCCAAATTTGTCCGAGTCGCCGCTGGGGGGCGGCCTGGGTTCACGGCTGGGAAACGCGCCCCCCCAGTTCCGAGAATAGCGCCGTTTCGCGCCACAGCGCAAAAAAAGCGAGGGTTTTTGCGTCCTGGGGGGGCGCAACGACTGGAGATGCCCTTAGGGCTTTCGAGGATAGAACTGTTCATACCTATGAACATCAACCACAACGTTGATAAACACATTTTTAACAACCCTTCATAGATTAGATCTTAACTATAGGTTGAGAAACGGACACCCCCTCAGCCACAAGTGAGACAATTCTCGCGTACATAGTACACGTTAACTTAGTCTAGGGCAGCTTCATCCAACTATGCCACTAAGATCATAAAATACTCAAAGGAGGCAATAACATGATCATCAACGCCCACATACACATATGTGTTCTACCCGTACAGAACATCTACGCATAGATCCGGCTCGGATACCACTGAAGGGGTCGTTGCATAGAAAACAAAAAATTTCCTACGCGAGAGACACTCGAAAGGCCAAGATCTAATCTAGGAGACGAAGTGCAACAGGCAAAGAGAGGGTTAAGGAGAACACATACCCTCGAATACACAAAGAGTTACGATATCAAATCTCGTTGATGGCGTAGTCATACTCACACCGATCCCGAGAGCGAGAAGATGTGCACCGCAATCCGGCGGTGCCTCCGTGATCGGTCACACGTACGGTTGATGACGACCTCCGTTCCCTCGATCCAGCGGGGCGCGTAAGTAGAGGATCCCTCGGAACTCCAGCAGCACGACAACGTGGTGGTGGTGAAGAATCCCACGGTCAGGGCTTCGCCAAGCCGGAGACCATGGAATTTAGCAGCGGGTGAAGTGGAAGGGAGGTGGGACAAGTGTGTGGAGAAGAGGAGTTCTCACCCTCCTTTTATAGGGGAGGGGGAGGCAACCCAAGAGGGGGTGCGGTCATCCATGGTGGTGCTGACGAAGGGATGGATCTTGGACCTATCGGGTGATCCTACCCGCTTCAAGGCCCAATACCCAAGCTCCAAGGGAGATGCCGTGGACAGTTCTAGAAGGCCCAATCAAGGCCCACCCGCAAAGCCTTGCGGGTTAAGAAAGGAAACTTGTAACCGAATTTCGGTTAGGGTTTTTATCCCCCCCCCCCCGGGACGGTTTGAGACCAGGCCATCTATATAAGGCCAGGACAATCACCGGGAGGGGGACCAAGCAATACCGCACCACCTAAGCCTTGAGACTGAGATCTACTCTCGAGTTGAGAACCCCCACTGTAACCGATCTATTGTGCTAATACAGATCGACAGAAGCAGGAGTAAGGGGTTTACCTCTATGAGGGCCCCGAACCTGGGTAAATCGTGCCCCCTGTTAGCCGACGATTGTCACGAGCGCCTACTCGTTCTCCTACTCGAAACCCTATCGGTTAACCCGAGGGACTTGTTGAGATGCATATTCGACAATTGGCGCCGTCTGTGGGAACGGCGGGCGCTGGATCTACGTCATCTTCGGCCTCATCATCGCCAAAATTCAGCTGGAGCCCCGGAACTTCAACTCCAACCGATTCGATCCGAATCGGTAGGTCATCATCACGCCCCACTCGCCGGAATCACGCCCGGCATTCAGCGACCTGGAGAAAAGCGTCACCCTGACGTTCGGGAGCTTCCAATTCTACGCCAACAAAGCGGGGATCCTACACTTCCTCGAGAAAACCGATCTCGAAGGATCAGACTCTGAGTCGGTCTCGAAGCCTGAAGCTGTCGACTCGCTACCCAACTACGCGAGTCGCGACCTAGCAAAAAGCGGCGAATCCATCCGCCTGAGCACTCGCAACTTACACACCATCTCTGCAGAGGAACCCTCTCGGGTTGAGAAAGCTCTCCTATCCACACCTAGGACCCACGGGCCATATCTGGCTTAGGTCTGCATGGCAGGATCAACTGACCCACCCGAAGAGACGGAAGAGAGCGCGAAGGAACGCGAGCACATCAAAGTATCGCGAGCAGCCTGGCTCAAGGCAAAAGCGTCCGTACACTCAGCCAAACCGATTGAAGAAGGATCTCCTCAGGAAGATCTAATCACATACCACTACCATCTAGTGAAAGCGGCAACATTGATCAAAGAAGCTCGCAAGGATCTGGCCGAGCGCAAAAGGCTAGCGGATGAGTCAAGCCAGCACCGTGCGGCACTCTCCAAGACACATTCTGTAGGGAACCATCCCGGAAGGAAGAGATACGTCTCGAAGACCGCAACAATGGATGGTGAATCTCTGAGCGGGATTAGCAAGACACTTGAAACCTCCCTCATGCGCGTCGACGATGACGGCAACGTACACCCGAAAACTCCCGCCGCCGCGGTTCTAGCCGCAGCCACTTTCCTACAGGCGTACCAGCCAGGGGAGAACAGCCCCCGCGTGGAGCAATACAGGCAAGTCCAGAAGGGGTTGGGCATGGCAGCCGCAAGACTCGCGGCTCAAAACCACAGGAATGCGACTGAAAAGGAGGCCGAGAAAACCCCTCGGAAAGACAAAGGAATGTACCACGGACGCGGGAGTACATCGCCTAGAAGAGATAAGTCACATCGGCGCGCCCGAGGAAAAGAAGCTTGACGATGCGATGACAGCCCGAGTAGCAGCGATGACAGCCCGAGGGATCGAGATCGCAGCCCGCGGCATCATAGCAGCCGCTCGCGACACCGCAGCAGGGAGCCGCGGAAGGAGGTCGATCGCGACCAGCCTGGATACAACGCACGATCTGACATCACGCAAAACAAGGTTAACAAGGCCCGGGCGGCCAGGAACCGAGCACGTTCCCCGTCCACCTCTTCTGACGAAGAGGCATGCGGCGCATTATGCTTCACTCGCAGCATCCGCGAGGCACCAATGCCCAGAAGGTTTAAGCTTACTACGGAAGTGCCGAAATACGACGGTTCGCTGGAGCCGCAATCCTGGCTGTTGAAAGTGCATTTCGTTTTCCCAGTGTTTTGTGTGTTAGTTAACAATACTAAGTACATTATTTATCGAGGTGTTAAGCATGCAGGTGTTATACTTAACATCGGCATCGATCACCGAAAAGTCGGTGAAGTTTGGCCTGAGAGTTTTGGGACAGAACCCAACAGGAATATTGGAAACCGGATTATTCGGAGCAGACCGGATATTCCGGGTGCTGATGAAGGTGCGCGAAAACGACTAAGGACTGGAAGTTTTTCGTACTGGATTGAACCGGATTATTCGATCTGGATTTTTCATCTCGAGCCGGATATTCCGGGTGCTGCGCGAAAACGGCTAAGGACTGGAAGTTTTGCGTACTGGAGTGAACCGGATTATTCGATCCGGATTTTTCATCTCGGACCGGATATTTCGGGTGGTGATGAAGGTGCGCGAAAATGGCTAAGGACTGGAAGTTTTGCGTACTAGAGTGAACCGGATTATTCGATCCAGATTTTTCATCTCGAGCCGGATATTCCGGATGCTGCGCGAAATTGGCTAAGGACTGGAAGATTTGCTCACTGGAGTGAGCCGGATTATTTGAACCGGATTATTCCGGAGCAGCCGGATAATCCGGTTCAGATCTGCAGGGCAGCGTGGAGAAAGCTGACCAGATATTCCGGTCCAAACTTGGACCGGATATTCCGGTCCCCTTTTTCCTGCACAACGACTAGTTGTGAGGAGGGGCTATAAATACCCCTCCTCTTCTTCCCCAAGATCTAGTTCTTCCCCTTAGCATTTATGAGCATTTAATAACTCACCAAATCTCTCATTACTCCCAATCCCTCCACCCAATCTTGAAGATCTTTGGAGGATTGAAGGAGAAGTCCCCGATCTACATCTTCACCGAGCCGTTCTTCATTTCCCCCTCTCTAGCTTGAGGGATATAGCCTAGGGTTTCCTCTTGTGGAGAACCTAGGCATCTTGATACTTGTTGGTGCTTCAAGAAGAGTTGGGAGCCCCCAATTTGGTTGTGGGTGTGTGCCCCAAGTTGTTTGTAAAGGATTCGATCCCCGCCTCAAAGGGGTTCAATAGTGGAAGGTGAACTAGGCCTTTGTGGCGGAGTTCATCGGAGAATAGGGTGAGGCCTTTGTGGCGTTGAGTAGGCCTTTGTGGCGAGCTCACACCCCTCCAATGAGACGTACTCCCTTAACAAGGAGGAACTCGGGAATACATCGTGTCTCCGTGTGCTTCCATCGGTTACCTCGTTCCTCCCTCTCTTTACTTACTTGTACTTGTTGCATTAATTGCTTGCCTTGTCATATAGGTAAATTCACCACTAGTTGCACTATCTAGAGAATTTACCTTCTTGTCAAGCCTAAACTTTAAGAAAAATTAAAATTGGTCGTAGCACCTATTCACCCCCCTCTAGGTGCCTACTTTACTTTCAATTGGTATCAGAGCCTCGGCTCTTCTATCGGGCTAAACCGCCTAAGAGTTTAATTATGGGAGATGAGTTGGTTGACGCTCCGTCCGATGGCAATGTGACCATGGATGATCTCAATGCTTTGAGAGAATCATTGACCTCATCCATAGACACTAAATTTGATGAGTTGCGTCAACTCATGACAACACTCCTCAAAGCCAAAGGACCGGAGGTGGTCGACTCATCCCCTCCGGAAGAACCGGAGGGTGCCAAGAAAGGGGTAGATGGTGAACCACATAAAAATGCTTCCGCCGAACAATCCGCTAAGTCTAGTACGGAAGGAAGTGGAGGATTTCATGCCGTTCCCAGAAGTTATTCTCCCGATCCTCCCGTACCACATCCTCATGTAATCCCTAGAGGAGATCCACCTAAAATTGATGCTTATTCTTTTAGTGAATGGCAATACTACATGGAGACTCACTTGAACTCTTCTTGTATAGATCTTTGGAGGATCACTCGTGACGGATACAAGCCATTTGATCCCAAGAATCTCACAAGAAGAGAGGCCGTAGATTGCCAACTCAACTACACCGCCTTGTCCATCCTTCAACAAGCCGTAGGCCCCAACCACATGCCGCATCTTCAACACTTCTCCACCGCCAAAGAAACATGGGATGCACTTGTCATCATGTTTGTTGGGAATGAGAGCATGCAAAGAAATCGATATGATGCCTTGACGAATGAGGCCGAAGGGTTCTTCATGCGTGATGGAGAAGATCATGTTAACATGTATAGAAGACTCAAAACTCTTGCCACCGCCTTCTCTAGCGCGGGTGCCACGTATATTGATGATGCTTTGATCAAGAGGAAGTACATGATTTCCGTGATACCTTTTGAGGGCACGGACTTGAAGATCATTCAAGGAAGACATGATTTCTCCTCCATGACCTCAACTCAAGTGATGCAAGAATTGTTCTCCTACAAAGTGCAAACCAAGAATGCTCTTGTCAACCGTGCTAGAGCCATTGGAATGCATCAAGGAGCATTTGTTGCTTTGAAGGCCAAGGTGTTGTCAAGAGAGGTTGAGAATGAAGAAGATGGAGAAGAGGCATTGCCTCCCTTGAAGGAACAAGACTATGATCCCGTCCTAAATGATCTCATTGCCCTCACCGTGCAAAAGTTTTGGAGCAATCCTCCCAAGGGCAAGAAATTTGTTGAGGAAAAGACAAGGTCTCGCTATGGAAACGATGGAGCTCAAAAAGTGAGGTCTTGCTTCAATTTCCAAGACAAGCATCACTTCATTGCGGAGTGCCCCTACGAGAATAGAGAACACCATAGTGGCAAGCTCATTCGCAAGGACAAGTCCAAGGTTGAATACAAGAAACCTCACTTCAAGAAGAAACCATTCAACAAGAAATCCCCCACCAAGTTTGTGCTCTTGACTCAAGAGGAGTATGATTCCGGGAGTGATGAAGAAGAAGAAACAACAAGTGAAGTGGCCGCTCTAGCTATTGCTTCTACTCCATCTTCGTCATCCCTCTTTGAATCCCCCAATGAAAATCTTCCTCAACACAATGCCAAGTGCTTCATGGCTAAGGCCACGGAGGTATCATCTCCTCCTAACTCTAAGACCCCTAGTAAACTAGAACATATTGCTAGTCTTAGAGAAGAAGAGGAAAGGGCCTCCTTGGACCGTTTTATGTCTAACATGCAAGGAGAGACCAAGAAGTACTTTGAGCATCTCATGAGGCAATTGGGAGAGGCCCAAGAGTCCCTTGAGAAGAAAGGTGAGGTTGAGAGAAGGGATGCGGATGAAATTGCATCCCTCTCAATGACTCTTGAAGAAGAGCATGATGGTAGAGTTTCTCTAGAGGATGAACTTGAATCTATTGAATCAACCCATAATGAACTTGTCTCTAAAATCATTAAGGAACGTGATCTTGCTATTGCTAATTATAAAAAGGCTAAAAAGGATAAAGTCGAGTTTGGGGTTGGTCATGGTGAACTAACCGAGGAGTTTGAAAATCTAACCAATGCTTACAAAGCTTTGGAAAGCCAACACTCATCCCTCAAAGAGTTGCATGAACAAATTCAAACTCAACTTACTCAATCTAACCATCCTAGCACCTCTACTTCTTCTTGTGATCATGCAATTATTATTGAGGAAAATGCTAGGTTGAAGGATGAGCTAGCAAGGCTCAAGGGAAAAAGCCCTCAAGTTGAGAAGGTTGTGTTAGCCACCCCACAAGTGGTTTCCCCTAGCCCTAATGCGGTCATTGCTAGACCACAATTAAGTGCTCCAAGGCAACAAGTGGGTAAGCAAGGGCTTGGCTATATAGCCAAGAAGAAGAACAAGAAGAAGAACAAGAGGAAGAACCAAAAGGGTGCTTCGGGTAGCATTGTCTTTAGGGACAACACTACTCGTAGCACACCCACACAAGCAAACAATGTTGCCTCGAGTAGTAATGTCATGAGGGACACCACTACTCGTAGCACCTCCGCGGGAACTAACAATCCACATCATTTCTTATATGTTGATTATTATGGTGTTGTGCAAGCTAAATATGTTGGTCCTATTGAGGGTTTCATTGACTACACTATTTGGGTTCCCAAGACCCTTGTTGCTAACATGAAGGGACCCAACTCGGGTCCTAACTCTAGTCAATGATCTCTTGCAGGACTATGCTTTCGGTGGGACTAAATGGATTCTCGATAGTGGATGCACTAATCATATGACCGGAAGCAAAGAACTAGTGACGGAGTTGCGACCAAATGACATCCAAGCAACCGTCACTTATGGGGACTCGTCCAAGTCTAAGGTATCCGGGTTCGGCAAGGTTGTGGTGGCTCCCGATATAACTATCGTGAACGTCATGCTTGTCGAATCCCTTGGTTACAATTTACTTTCCGTCCGCTCTCTTGGAAAGATGGGTTTTTCCGTGTTTTTCGATGGTGATATTGTGGTCCTTTTGAGGAGCAAGACTCTTGACGTCGCTCACGTGGGACATGTTGAAAATGAGTTGTTTGTGGTGGACTTTTCGAAGTCCACCAACTCTCAAGCAATGTGTCTTTTCGGGAATGCGGACTTGGGATGGTTGTGGCATCGCCGCCTATCCCATGTCAACATGAGAACTTTGCAAAGTCTTCACAAAAGTGGCCTTATTGTTGGACTAAAAGAAAATGTTTACTTTGCAAAGGATCGCGTTTGTAGGTCGTGCGTTGAAGGGAAGATGCATGACATCATGCACAAGGCCAAGACTATTATCTCATCAAAGAGGATCTTGGAGCTTCTCCATGTTGATCTCTTTGGTGCCGTGCCCGAGGCAAGTCTTGGCGGCAATAAGTATTGCTTGGTGATTGTCGATGATTATTCAAGATACACTTGGGTTTATTTCCTCAAGTGCAAGAGTGAAACTCAACAAACCATCATCGACTTCTCCAACGAAGTGCAACGTCAACACAATGTGTAAATCATGGCTATTAGGAGTGATAATGGCTCGGAGTTCAAAATTATACATTGAATGAATTTCTTAGTGAAGAAGGCATTCGTCATCAATACTCCGCCACTTACACTCCTCAACAAAAGGGTGTTGCCGAAAGGAAGAATCGCACTCTCTTGGATATGGCAAGGACCATGTTGGCGGAGTACTCTTCTCCCCAATATTTATGGGCCGAGGCCATATCCACCGCCTCTACATCCGCAAAGGCTTGGACAAGACCCCATATGAGATCCTCACCGGCAATAAGCCCAACGTCTCCTACTTCCGTGTATTCGGTTGTAAGTGCTTCTATTTGATCAAGGGTATTAGGTTGTCGAAATTTCAATCCAAAACTATTGAGGGTATTTTTGTTGGTTATGGTGCCGAATCCCACACTTAGAGTCTATGACCAAGCCTCACGGATTGTCATAGAATCCTGTAGTGTGGTTTTCGAGGAAAATGACGGCTCCCAAGTGGCGCAATTTCATGTGTCTAATGTAGATGTTGAAATGCCTCAAGAAGCCATAGGAAGGATGGGTGTGGGATTTTTCCGCCCCATCGAGGGACACCTTCTGGCGACTCGAGAAGGACTATGCTCTACTCAAGTGGAGCCCTCCTCTACATTAGAAGATCAAGCCAAGGAGCCAACTATTACACCTAACCAAGAACATATTCAAGACCCTCCTCTCATTGATCAAGTGACTCCTCAAGTAGTACCCACTCCTCTCACTAATGCGAGTCAAGATCAAGGCCAAGATCAACCATCCTCTTCATCCTCTCCTCAAGTTGAAGCTAGTATTGAAGATATTGTTGATGATGATTATGATCAAGGCCAAGTTGGTCAAGATGGGGACCCAAATGATCAAGATGATCAAGTGATCCCTCCTTGCAATAATGAGGACATCGAAGCCCGTCGCATCAAAAGAATAAGAAGAGCTTTGAAGCAAATTGATGCCCAAGACGACAAGGTCTTGGAGGATGTTCAAACAAGAAGATCTACTAGAAGGCAATTGGCTCATTTTTGTGAGCATCAAGCTCATATCTCTATGGTGGAGCCTAAGAAAGTCTATGAAGCTCTTGAGGACTCCGATAGGGTTGAAGCTATGCATGATGAGCTCAATAACTTTGAGCGCAACAAAGTTTGGAGATTGGTTGAGAAGCCCAAGGATTGCCACAATGTTATTGGCACTAAGTGGATTTTCAAGAACAAGCAAGATGAGAATGACATTGTCATTAGGAACAAGGCAAGATTGGTTGCTCAAGGTTACACCCAAGTTGAAGGCATTGACTTTGATGAAACCTACGCACCCGTGGCTCGCCTTGAGTCCATCCGTATCCTCCTTGCTTATGCATCCTATCATAATTTCAAATTGCAACAAATGGATGTGAAAAGTGCTTTCTTGAATGGTCCACTAAAAGAGGAGGTATATGTTAAGCAACCTCCGGGGTTCGAGAATCTCAACTTTCCTAACCACGTTTACAAACTTGACAAGGCTCTCTATGGTCTCAAACAAGCACCTCGTGCTTGGTATGAGCACCTCAGGGAGTTGTTAGATGATCGTGGTTTCGAAGTTGGGAAGATTGACCCCACTCTCTTCACCAAGAGAGTAAAGGGAGAGCTTTTCATATGCCAACTATATGTGGACGATATCATCTTTGGCTCAACTAACCAAGCTTTCAATAATGAGTTCTCTAAGCTTATGACTGACAGGTTCGAGATGTCTATGATGGGTGAGCTTAAATTCTTCCTTGGCTTTGAGATCAAGCAATTGGCTCGTGGGACTTTCATTTCTCAAGCCAAGTATACCCAAGATATGATCAAGAGGTTTAACTTCCAAGATGCTAAGATCAAGACATCTCCTATGCAAGTCAAGTGTCATCTTTCTCGTAATCCAAAAGGGAGTAAGGATGTGGACCAAAAGCTTTATTGTTCTATGATTGGTTCTTTGCTCTATCTTTGTGCATCTAGGCCCGATATCGTTTTGAGTGTAGGTGTGTGTGCAAGGTATCAAGCGGCTCCTAAGGATTGCCATTTGATGGCGGTCCATAGGATCTTTCGTTATTTGGTTCATACCCCAAGATTTGGTTTGTGGTACCCAAAGGGGGCACAATTTTCTCTCAATGGATATGCGGATTCTGATTGGGCGGGTGATCAAGATGATAGGAAGTCTACCTCCGGGGCTTGCCAATTTCTTGGTAGGTCCCTAGTGAGTTGGTCGTCCAAGAAGCAAAATTGCATATCTCTCTCCACCGCCGAAGCCGAGTATGTTGCCGCCGCAAGTGCATGCACTCAATTGTTATGGATGAGGCAAACTCTCAAGGAGTATGGAGTTCATTTGGATAAGGTGCCTCTTTTGTGTGACAACGAAAGTGCCATCAAAATTGCATACAATCCGGTGCAACATACAAGGATCAAACACATTGAGATCCGCCACCACTTCATCCGTGACCATGTGGCAAGAGGAGACATTGCACTATCTTATGTGCCCACCAAGGACAATCTTGCGGATATTTTCATGAAGCCACTTGATGATGCAAGATTCTTGTTCTTGAGGAATGAACTAAATGTGATTGATTCTAGGAGTTTGACTTGAGGATCTTGCACACACCCCTATAGATGAAACGTGTTTGAGCTTAGGTGTAGGCATGGACATAGGGGGAGTGTTATCCTAACACATTGGGTTCTCCCTCCCCCCCATTATGCCCATAGAAAAAATTCATTGTGATCTCTCTTTTTCTAATGTTGAATTGTGAGCTTCAATGTTGAGTATTGGCAATGCCCCCAAGATATATCTTCGCAGTTGCATACCATAATCTCTTACATGGTGGCCTAGGCCACCAACCTCTTCACTTCGAAGAGTTCGATCTTAGTTGGGTCTTATTTGACATCTCATTGCATTTCTTGTTTTTTCCCTTCTAAGTGTTTCGTCCTAGGAAAATCCCACTCAATTGGTCTTTTGTTGGTTTGATTCTTGCTTTTGAGAGGGATAAGTACTAGTTTCAGTTTGATGTTCTATCCTAAGCCATTCTATCAAAAAGCCATTCTTTTCTAGCACTTGTGTCGTCCATTGAAACGAGGAAATTTTGGATCAGAAGGCAGCCGGAATTTCCGGTCCAGTTTTGGACCGGAATATCCGGTTCGGCGAAAATCATAAAAACTGGAGCCCGGCGGGGAGGAGGCAGTTCTTACCCTTTTCCCCATCTGCTCCCCTCCACCCCAAAACGCCGCCGCTCTGATTCTTGGCCTCCCGGGCCGTTTCCTCCGTGGGATCTTCAAGCTTTGGCCCGGATCTCGTTCCCCTCATCCTTAGGAACGTTTCTACCCAAGCATCTTCCTCCATGGATTCTGGTAATGTTCAATCTCGTTGAATTTTGGTGCCATAACCCTACCACTCCATGGATTTGTGTTTTTGTTGACAATTCTTGGTAGAAATTGTTCCTTAGATGTCCCTTTGCATGCTAGATACGATAGACTAGATTCACATGTCACCGATCTACTTTTGAAGTCTAGATCTAGATTGTTTTTGTGCTGTTTTCGCACTACCGGAATATCCGGTCCACGACTGAACCGGAATATTCGGCTGAGTCCAGAACAGTTTGAGAACAGCCCAAAATTAATCTGTGCTAGATTTCTTCTTAGATTAATGCCTGGAATCTTTTCTACTGTTTTTATGCATGCTTCATCCATTGCTTGACACTAGTTTACTCATCTTGTGCTATCCTTCTATTATCTTGTTTCACAGGTGGTGGTTCTGAGAGGCGCATTCCTAAGCGTCCCAAGCAGGTTTCTGTCAGAAACAAGAGGAAGGCTCGGCGCAACTATAAGACCGACATCTCAGTTTCGGAATTCACTGTGCTCAGGCAGGAGGATGTCTACCTCTCTCCTCGTGTGGCCAATATTGATCCTCGGTTCTGGAACTTGGAGCAGTCCTACATCTATGTTGATATCTATTGTGACTTCCGTCACCCTATCCGTCTGATGCAGCCCTTTGACTTTACTGCTCTCAAGGCGAAAGAGGAGTTTGCTATTGCCGCGAGTATTGTTGAGCGGTTTGGGCTTGTGAAGCTCATGGAGACCCAGTGCAACTACAACACCCAGCTCGTCATGCAGTTCATGTCTACCTTGGTGTTCAGTGAGGATATTGTGTGCCGTCTCAAGTGGATGTCTGATTCCACTGCTTGTGAGGCTTCCTTCGAGAAGTTTGCACGTCTCCTTGGATACCCTTACAGCTCTCACCCTCCTGTTTGTCGCCGTGCACATGAGGTTGATAGGCCTAGGAGGGAGGTGGCCATGGCTGAGTTGTATGCTCCTGGATTCACTATTGGGGGGCAGTGAGGGACTTCTTCCCCTCTATGATCAGCTGGTGCGCATTTTCAGATATTTCCTTGTGCCGAGTGGAGGTAACAATGATGCTCTCACCACTCCTTTATGCAACCTTCTAATTCTGGCTAAGGAGTGCTTGGAGGAAGTGGACCCGTCTGTTTATTTCACTATGGATGTTATGGACATCATCTATCACGAGCTATACACTGCTATGATTGGTGGAAACACCATTCCCTATGCTCCATATATCATGATGCTCATCAAGCATGAGATGCAGAAGGAGTACACAGAGTTACCTATGGTTGAGCACAAGGTCAAGAAGTTGTATATCAAGAGGAAGAAGAAGACTGCTGCTGCTTCTCAGGAGGGTGGTTCCTCTATGGGAGGTCCCTCTACTGGTTCTCAGTCTACGCCCACTCCTGCTAGCACTTTGCGCAATGTCAGGAAGCTCTCCTGGTTTCAGCGCAATGTGCTCTGCATGAAGGTAGACATCCACCAGGAGCAGTACAGGGCTTATTGCAGAGACACTGCCATGGCTAGCACACAGAGTCAGATTCTTCACCACGTGAGTGGTGCTACTGGTGATGTTCCTGCTCCTCTCACTGCTCAGTCCTACACTGCTTGGTCTGCTCAGGATAGCACTCCTTGGGAGCACATTGAGGCTGCGCTCCGGTCTACTCAGGCTACTACTTCTGGAGCTGGTTATGATGATGAGGAGGATGAGGACGAGGCGTCTGATGCTGAGCACGAGGCGGAGGGAGAGTCCGAGACGTATGGTGGCGAGTCTTCTGAGCACTCTGATGCTTAGATCGTGTTTGGGACGTTAGATTAGTTATTTCCCTCCTTTTTGGTGTCTCGATGCCAAAGGGGGAGAAGTAGCTACTAGTCTACGGGATTTGCATGGGTTCGGGCACAAGCGTATGCTTTTATCATTTCTTGAGAGCTTGTGTCCATTTAGTATCTTCGTTTTTCGTGAACTTTGCTCATTTATTGTCTCGTTATTTGGATATTATCATGGATTATCTATGTTAGTGGCTATATGGTTATCTATCTTATATGTTGAGGATATTATCTATTGTTGTGCTTGGTTATTCTTGGATATATTATCTTCGCACAAGGTATATACTTCTATCTTGCTCTCAACATATTGGTTCGTTGGCATGTTTTGCTACTTGTTGGAAATTACTCCCCATACATCATTGCTTCTATTTGCTTTCGAGGCAAACAAAAGATATGCATAGAGATAGAGGGAGACATTTCCATCATGTTTCAAACATGTTCTTGTCAAGGTTTTATTGCAAATCTTAGTATTGTCATCTAACACCAAAAAGGGGGAGATTGAAAGTGCATTTCGTTTTCCCAGTGTTTTGTGTGTTAGTTAACAATACTAAGTACATTATTTATCGAGGTGTTAAGCGTGCAGGTGTTATACTTAACATCGACATCGATCACCTAAAAGTCGGTGAAGTTTGGCCTGAGAGTTTTGGGACAGAAACCAACCGGAATATTGGAAACCGGATTATTCGGAGCAGACCGGATATTCCGGGTGCTGATGAAGGTGCACGAAAACGGCTAAGGACTGGAAGTTTTGCGTACTGGAGTGAACCAGATTATTCGATCCGGATTTTTCATCTCGAGCCGGATATTCCAGGTGCTGCGCGAAAACGGCTAAGGACTGGAAGTTTTGCGTACTGGAGTGAACCGGATTATTCGATCCGGATTTTTCATCTCGGACCGGATATTCCGGGTGGTGATGAAGGTGCGCGAAAACGGCTAAGGACTAGAAGTTTTGCGTACTGGAGTGAACCGGATTATTCGATCCGGATTTTTCATCTCGAGCCAAATATTCCGGGTGCTGCGCGAAATTGGCTAAGGACTGGAAGATTTGCTCACTGGAGTGAGCCGGATTATTTGAACCGGATTATTTCGGAGCAGCCGGATAATCCAGTTCAGATCTGCAGGGCTGCCTGGAGAAAGCTGACCGGATATTCCGGTCCAAACTTGGACCGGATATTCCGGTCCCCTTTTTCCTGCACAACGACTAGTTGTGAGGAGGGGCTATAAATACCCCTCCTCTTCTTCCCCAAGATCTAGTTCTTCCCCTTAGCATTTATGAGCATTTAAGAACTCACCAAATCTCTCATTACTCCCAATCCCTCCACCCAATCTTGAAGATCTTTGGAGGATTGAAGGAGAAGGCCCCGATCTACATCTTCACCGAGCCGTTCTTCATTTCCCCCTCTCTAGCTTGAGGGATCTAGCCTAGGGTTTCCTCTTGTGGAGAACCTAGGCATCTTGATACTTGTTGGTGATTCAAGAAGAGTTGGGAGCCCCCAATTTGGTTGTGGGTGTGTGCCCCAAGTTGTTTGTAAAGGATTCGATCCCCGCCTCAAAGGGGTTCAATAGTGGAAGGTGAACTAGGCCTTTGTGGTGGAGTTCATCGGAGAATAGGGTGAGGCCTTTGTGGCGTTGAGTAGGCCTTTGTGGCGAGCTCACACCCCTCCAACAAGACGTACTCCCTTAACAAGGAGGAACTCGGGAATACATCGTGTCTCCGTGTGCTTCCATCGGTTACCTCGTTCCTCCCTCTCTTTACTTACTTGTACTTGTTGCATTAATTGCTTGCCTTGTCATATAGGTAAATTCACCACTAGTTGCACTATCTAGAGAATTTACCTTCTTGTCAAGCCTAAACTTTAAGAAAAAATAAAATTGGTCGTAGCACCTATTCACCCCCCCCCCTCTAGGTGCCTACTTTACTTTCAGCTGTTGGACTACCTCATGGCAGTAAAATGCCAACGTGGGAACAAGACTACAACTATGCAGTACCTTAACTTACATCTTGTAAGTGCAGCACGCAGCTGGCTCGAAGGAAGACCGAAGGCATGCTACGGATCATGGGACGATCTAAACTTCGACTTCTGCAAGAACTTCCAGGCGACATATAAAAGACCCGCTACCATCAAGGAGCTGCGAGCTTGCAAGCAGAAAAGTGGCGAGTCTACTCGCGAGTACATCCAGCGATGGACCACACTTAGGAATACAACGGGATATATATATCGGAAGAGGTTGCAGTCGAATCTTTTGCCAAAGGAGCTCGGCGAACCGCCTTTAGAGAAGTACTGGGACGGGCCGCACCCAAAACCATCGGAGAACTGATGGCTATAGCGTATAGGTGGGCCAACGGCGAAGACTCGGTGCGCAACGATAAAGCATCTGCGCCAGCACCTGAAGACGACCGCCATGGTCGAAAGAAGAGGAGAAAGCATTACGATCACGACGATCGGGAAGAACTGGTGGCAGCAGAGTTCACAAGAAATCGCGACAGCGGACATCATCGAAATCGCGAATGGAAGCCGAAGCCAGAGGATAAAACTCCCGAGGAGGACCTCGATGGTTGCTGCACGCTGCATCTATTTACAGATAAGCGTATTGGAAAAACCAAGGCAACACACCTTCTCAAGGATTGCCGAAAGTTCCTTGACTTACACGAGGCCTTCTCGAAGAAAAACAGAGAGGCAGTCAATCAAGGCTACCCACAGCTCCCAGGAGTAGGACACTAGTGTAACACCTGGGGTGTTACCTGTTTGTTTTGCTTGCATCATATGCATCACATTGCATTGCACCATGTTTGCATCACAACTGAAAATCTCAAAACAATTTAAACTTTCACCCTTGCTCAAAAAATTTCCAATTTCAAACTTGCAAACTAAATCACTCAATTGTTTTTCAATAATTTGAAGTTGTTTTAATCCAATTGCTTGTTAATAAAATGTTCCCTATTATTAAAACCCTAGTGGCAAATTCAAAACTTCAAATCAAATCAATCTTAAATATCATATTTCAATATGGGTTTAAATATTAAAATTTTGCAAACCAATTAAATTCAATAATGTTTGTAATTGCTTGAACTTATTAAATAAAATTTGCTTATTTCCAAAACTCCCCAAATCAAACATTATTTGAAATTCCACTAACCAACTACACATCAAACTAATATTCCAATTTTGAAATCATTAACTAACCTTTACTTTTGGTTATTGTTTTGCAACTTAATAAAATTAATTATCAAAATACAAACCTCAAACCCTATTTGGAAATTTTCAACTAAACACCTTTAATTCAATTAAAATTTCCACCTTGTGAAAATTTTGCTAACATTGCTTTCATTTTCCTGTTTTGGAAAAGTAATAAAATTATTTAATGAAATAAACCACCCCAAAACCCCCCCAAATCCTTCTCTCTCTCTCCCTCTTTGATCTCTTGCTCAAAAAAAAGGAAAGAAAAAGAAATTCCCAAAAGGAGAGGGCAGCCCACCCCTTTTCCTTTCTCTTCTCCACCTCAGCCCAATTTTCCCCAGCCCACCTCTCTGCCCAAGCCCATTTCTTTTTCCCACTTCTAGCCCAGTACCTGTTCGTTCATTGTCGTCTTCCTCCCTCCCTGATGTCATCATCGTACGACAGCAGGAGAGCCATCGATCACCTTCTCCCCCTCCTGGATGCGCTGCCGTACCAGCGCCAGCCCCGATAAAACCACCCCCCTCTGCGTGCCCTAGCGCTACCCCTCTCCTCTACCCTAGCGCCGTCTCTCCTCTCTCCCCCCCCAAGTCCTTCTGTTCCTGAACAGAGAAACAGAGCACCACCGTCAGACACCACCTCCTCCCTCAGCTCCGATCACCCTGGTCACCTCGAGGAGGATCCGTTCCCGGGAATGGAACCAGCGTCCTTCCCTCTCCAAGATCTCCGAAGGCGCCATCGCCAGGTAACGCTCCAAATCGCCGCCCTTTTCCTCTGTTGATATCGAGTCCCTGTTTCTTCCGGTGGTTCAGCTCGACAGTAAACCACCGATCTCGCAGCAGCAGCCCCGTGGTCGTTTCTGCTCGAGATGCAACCGCAACCGCGATCTCACAGCAGGGTAGTGTTAGGGGTTCGTTGTGCGCACGCGGGTAGATCGAGGATCGATCCCTCCTTGGCGCCATGGACGTCTTGCCCATCCTCTGAATTTTTTGGATCGACCGCACGATGCAGAAACGCACCCCCGCAACGCACGCCAACAACAGCAGCACATCACCACACCACGCATCCATCGCGAGCCAGCCAGCCGTTGCTCGCCGCAGGTCCCTGTCTGCTCCTTGCTGTTCGCCGTCAGGGAACGACGCCATTCTTTTGTTTAGTTTACGAGCCTTGTAGTAATAACCCCCCTGCGTTTCTGAACCCAACAAACGAACTCGAGCAGGCGCAGTGGTAGCGACCCGCTGTTTGCAGCGCAGCGGCCACGGATCGAATCCCCCGCGGCGCACACTTCTTTTGGGATTTATCCCGCGCACCACGGCCCCACCCGTCAGCCACTCCCGTGCCACGCAGGCACGCGCAGGCCCAGGGCCCACCTGGCAGCGCCCTGGGTACGTTTCTGTGTGTAGAAAACGTTTTTTCCAAACTTCTGTTTTAAACCTAGGTCCAATAAATTGCAGATTGGTCCCTAGACATAAAATGCCAATAACTTTAGTTTTATAATTCCAAATTACAAAAATAAAATATGTGCACTGGTCTAAATTCAAATCTCTATCTTTTGGTATCAATTGTTTTCTGTTTTGAATTTTCAAAATGCAATTTAAATTTGAATTCAAATAATTCAATTGTAATTTGCAACAATTCATAAATAATTCATACTATTTCCAAATAAGGCAAATAAAATATGTTTTCCACACCATTTTGAATAACCTTTTCAAATATAAATTTTGTTTCATGGTTTGAATAATTTAAATTTCCTAAATAATTTAATACTTGTTTAATTCATTTAAATTTGATAAAATCATAACTTGCTCAATATAAAATATTTTTGAACATGCAAAATATGTTTTCAAACCATCAAAGTGTGAACTTTTCAAATATGAATTTGAATTTATGTTTTGAACAAATAAAATTCAAATAATATCCAAACTTGTTTTAAATCCATTTAAAACTTGTTTAATATTGTTTAATTCATAATTAAATTATTCTAATTCCAATTTCAAAATTTGAAACATGTAATCCAACTAAAATTTGATGTTCTTTTCAAATACAAATTTTGTTAATTGTTTTGAACACTCTAACTTGATGAAAACAACAATTGCTTGTGTGACATGTTTAAGTAGCCAAACCTTTTCCAAACTTGATAAATAATTTCCAACATGTTCAAATCCTTTTCACTTGCATCTTTTGTTGTTATCTTGCTATCACCATCATGCATGCATCATGATAAACCACTTGCACATGTTAAATAATTGTAGATCATTGCTTCAACCTTAACATGTGCATCCATATGCAACTCACATTGCATATGGGTCCATTTAAATGGTGTTATCTTGTTAAGTAGTTTACCTTGATGCATCTTTAAACTTGTCATGCATCCATATCTTGATCATGCTGGATCTTTTGCCGTAGTAGTAATTGTTGCATCCGGTGTTTGTTCGAGGTTCATTGCTTCTTCCCGGATAGGACGTTGAGATGATGTGAGCAACGACAAGTTCTGCTACCTTGCGGGATCTCAGGCAAGTATACTCACTTGCTGCCAAATGGCTGCCTTTCATCATTTGTTACCGATGCTTTCCGTTGTTCTTTTCTGCTAGCCCTAGTAGTAGTTGTTTCTGTTACGAACCCATCACATGAATCCCTTAACCTTGATATTGCCTCACCTCCAATCCTATCACCCCTTTGGTTGAGCCAGTGTCTTACTAGCATGCTTAGGTTGCTTTTGCTCGAGTCTGTTACCCGTTACTTTCTGTTACTATTTCTATTACGTTGTGGGGGCTCGATGTTAATCAATCAATCCTGTTAATGCTAATGGTAATAATAATTTGATGATAAGGCACCGGCAGGAGGCCCTTGTGGTTTTGAGGCCTGCTAGTGTCGACCCTAATAGGAAAAGGGTCTTGTCTACTGATCCATGATGAGCGCACTACCCGCATGTGGGAAGCGAGTATGGGCGCCCCCCTCAATTTGACTCGATTCGCATCTTGTCCAAATCTCCTCATTTAGTTCGGGCTTTCCATTTGCTGCATGCATGATCTTGCGAGCCCTTGGATCCCGGGTGGAACTTTCGTAGTCGGCATATAGGGGGACACGGTCTTAGAGTGCTATGAGGGTCCCTTTTCTTCGGGGCTCGATTAGCCGTGCGCCCAAGGTTCTTTGGGCTTGATGCGAAGAAGAGTTGAGTTGTGTAGAGTACCTCGCTTGGTGGGTTAGCTCCCCATCTGGCGGGTTATTCTTGCGTGTACGGCTAAATTGGTGCAACCCTGCAGGGATAATCTTCTCGAGAAGCCGTGTTTTCCGCGGTTATGGATTACTTGGTGAAAGTACTGGCTAACAAGTACTCAGGACAACTTAAACCTAATGATTAACAATCTTACACCCAACGATTAACAACTTGACTAGTAATAGGCTTATTGACACAATAATCTGAACCATCATTAATACAACTGTGTGAGTTATCCTCGGATTGCTTCTTTGGATAAAGGGGCGAGATCCAGGACGGGTTTGTTTGAAGTTATCTTTCAGTTGGTTACAATACTCGATCTTATCTTCTTTCTATTAGCCGGAAGTGGTAGTACCTCTCTGTAGTTGGTTAGTGCAGCCTGCTGTCGCTTATTTGCAATAACCCCTTCCTTTCCGTTGATCCAAAAGTATTTGTATCTTGTGATGACTGGCTACGCCGGTATCTTGTGAGTATGGGTTTATCCACTTGCCAGTACTTAACCGTACTGACCCACGAATCTTTTTCGTGGCTGCATATTCAATATTGCAGTCAACAGGTTTGAAGTCTGACGACGTTAGCTTGGGAATCCCTCCGGCTTGGCCTGGGCAGGGATTGGACGCTCTCGGTTATCTTCAGGACTCTTAGTCCAATTTGTATCTTGTCCGTATACGGACGATATGTTGTTTCTTCCGCTGTTGTTTGGATCTTTGTACTGTATCAGTTGTATCCCTGGCTCGTCTGAGTCATCTTGTATCTATCTGTTTCTGTTGTAATTGTGGAATATTCGTGAACTATTGTAATGTTACCACAAGTGGCAACCTGGAATCGGTTATTATGTGGATTTTGGCGGGAATGCTGAAATCTGCATAGTGCCCGATCTCGGGGCGTCACAAATGGTATCAGAGCCTTGGTTCCGATTCCCGAGATTGTTTCGATACGAATGGTTATCGAAGCAACGGTTCCGCAAAGCCTGTAGGATAACCTCGCTAACGGTTGTTGTTTCTAGAGTGTCAAAAACTATTTCTGCTAAACTATTTTGGAAAAACATCTCGATAGGATTCTTGTTTTCTCCTTATCCCTATTCAATTTCCCCTCCCATCTTATTTGTTTTGGAGTTTTCCCCCCTTGTCTACCTTTCAAAGTGTTAGGATCCTACGTGGGTGGACGTTTTCTGAGCCCTTAACCTAATAGGTTCGATCATCGGAAGATTCCTGGTGGAAGAACATCGTCGTCAGCCCGAGCAAGAATATCTTGTTAGTGGTGTCGAGAATCCCTTGTTGGTGGTGTCGAGGAGATCAACTGGAAGCATGAAGAATCGATAGCCAAACTTCTTTTCCCTCCCGGGTTAGCAGGTGGATTGCGAGGGCGCAATCCCTTGTTAGTGGTGTCGTCTGTAACACCTGGGGTGTTACCTGTTTGTTTTGCTTGCATCATATGCATCACATTGCATTGCACCATGTTTGCATCACAACTGAAAATCTCAAAACAATTTAAACTTTCACCCTTGCTCAAAAAAATTCCAATTTCAAACTTGCAAACTAAATCACTCAATTGTTTTTCAATAATTTGAAGTTGTTTTAATCCAATTGCTTGTTAATAAAATGTTCCCTATTATTAAAACCCTAGTGGCAAATTCAAAACTTCAAATCAAATCAATCTTAAATATCATATTTCAATATGGGTTTAAATATTAAAATTTTGCAAACCAATTAAATTCAATAATGTTTGTAATTGCTTGAACTTATTAAATAAAATTTGCTTATTTCCAAAACTCCCCAAATCAAACATTATTTGAAATTCCACTAACCAACTACACATCAAACTAATATTCCAATTTTGAAATCATTAACTAACCTTTACTTTTGGTTATTGTTTTGCAACTTAATAAAATTAATTATCAAAATACAAACCTCAAACCCTATTTGGAAATTTTCAACTAAACACCTTTAATTCAATTAAAATTTCCACCTTGTGAAAATTTTGCTAACATTGCTTTCATTTTCCTGTTTTGGAAAAGTAATAAAATTATTTAATGAAATAAACCACCCCAAAACCCCCCCCCCCCCCAAATCCTTCTCTCTCTCCCTCTTTGATCTCTTGCTCAAAAAAAAAGGAAAGAAAAAGAAATTCCCAAAAGGAGAGGGAAGCCCACCCCTTTTCCTTTCTCTTCTCCACCTCAGCCCAATTTTCCCCAGCCCACCTCTCTGCCCAAGCCCATTTCTTTTTCCCACTTCTAGCCCAGTACCTGTTCGTTCATTGTCGTCTTCCTCCCTCCCTGATGTCATCATCGTACGACAGCAGGAGAGCCATCGATCACCTTCTCCCCCTCCTGGATGCGCTGCCGTACCAGCGCCAGCCCCGATAAAACCACCCCCCTCTGCGTGCCCTAGCGCTACCCCTCTCCTCTACCCTAGCGCCGTCTCTCCTCTCTCCTCCCCAAGTCCTTCTGTTCCTGAACAGAGAAACAGAGCACCACCGTCAGACACCACCTCCTCCCTCAGCTCCGATCACCCTGGTCACCTCGAGGAGGATCCGTTCCCGGGAATGGAACCAGCGTCCTTCCCTCTCCAAGATCTCCGAAGGCGCCATCGCCAGGTAACGCTCCAAATCGCCGCCCTTTTCCTCTGTTGATATCGAGTCCCTGTTTCTTCCGGTGGTTCAGCTCGACAGTAAACCACCAATCTCGCAGCAGCAGCCCCGTGGTCGTTTCTGCTCGAGATGCAACCGCAACCGCGATCTCACAGCAGGGTAGTGTTAGGGGTTCGTTATGCGCACGCGGGTAGATCGAGGATCGATCCCTCCTTGGCGCCATGGACGTCTTGCCCATCCTCTGAATTTTTTGGATCGACCGCACGATGCAGAAACGCACCCCCGCAACGCACGCCAACAACAGCAGCACATCACCACACCACGCATCCATCGCGAGCCAGCCAGCCGTTGCTCGCCGCAGGTCCCTGTCTGCTCCTTGCTGTTCGCCGTCAGGGAACGACGCCATTCTTTTGTTCAGTTTACGAGCCTTGTAGTAATAACCCCCCTGCGTTTCTGAACCCAACAAACGAACTCGAGCAGGCGCAGTGGTAGCGACCCGCTGTTTGCAGCGCAGCGGCCACGGATCGAATCCCCCGCGGCGCACACTTCTTTTGGGATTTATCCCGCGCACCACGGCCCCACCCGTCAGCCACTCCCGTGCCACGCAGGCACGCGCAGGCCCAGGGCCCACCTGGCAGCGCCCTGGGTACGTTTCTGTGTGTAGAAAACGTTTTTTCCAAACTTCTGTTTTAAACCTAGGTCCAATAAATTGCAGATTGGTCCCTAGACATAAAATGCCAATAACTTTAGTTTTATAATTCCAAATTACAAAAATAAAATATGTGCACTGGTCTAAATTCAAATCTCTATCTTTTGGTATCAATTGTTTTCTGTTTTGAATTTTCAAAATGCAATTTAAATTTGAATTCAAATAATTCAATTGTAATTTGCAACAATTCATAAATAATTCATACTATTTCCAAATAAGGCAAATAAAATATGTTTTCCACACCATTTTGAATAACCTTTTCAAATATAAATTTTGTTTCATGGTTTGAATAATTTAAATTTCCTAAATAATTTAATACTTGTTTAATTCATTTAAATTTGATAAAATCATAACTTGCTCAATATAAAATATTTTTGAACATGCAAAATATGTTTTCAAACCATCAAAGTGTGAACTTTTCAAATATGAATTTGAATTTATGTTTTGAACAAATAAAATTCAAATAATATCCAAACTTGTTTTAAATCCATTTAAAACTTGTTTAATATTGTTTAATTCATAATTAAATTATTCTAATTCCAATTTCAAAATTTGAAACATGTAATCCAACTAAAATTTGATGTTCTTTTCAAATACAAATTTTGTTAATTGTTTTGAACACTCTAACTTGATGAAAACAACAATTGCTTGTGTGACATGTTTAAGTAGCCAAACCTTTTCCAAACTTGATAAATAATTTCCAACATGTTCAAATCCTTTTCACTTGCATCTTTTGTTGTTATCTTGCTATCACCATCATGCATGCATCATGATAAACCACTTGCACATGTTAAATAATTGTAGATCATTGCTTCAACCTTAACATGTGCATCCATATGCAACTCACATTGCATATGGGTCCATTTAAATGGTGTTATCTTGTTAAGTAGTTTACCTTGATGCATCTTTAAACTTGTCATGCATCCATATCTTGATCATGCTGGATCTTTTGCCGTAGTAGTAATTGTTGCATCCGGTGTTTGTTCGAGGTTCATTGCTTCTTCCCGGATAGGACGTTGAGATGATGTGAGCAACGACAAGTTCTGCTACCTTGCGGGATCTCAGGCAAGTATACTCACTTGCTGCCAAATGGCTGCCTTTCATCATTTGTTACCGATGCTTTCCGTTGTTCTTTTCTGCTAGCCCTAGTAGTAGTTGTTTCTGTTACGAACCCATCACATGAATCCCTTAACCTTGATATTGCCTCACCTCCAATCCTATCACCCCTTTGGTTGAGCCAGTGTCTTACTAGCATGCTTAGGTTGCTTTTGCTCGAGTCTGTTACCCGTTACTTTCTGTTACTAATTCTATTACGTTGTGGGGGCTCGATGTTAATCAATCAATCCTGTTAATGCTAATGGTAATAATAATTTGATGATAAGGCACCGGCAGGAGGCCCTTGTGGTTTTGAGGCCTGCTAGTGTCGACCCTAATAGGAAAAGGGTCTTGTCTACTGATCCATGATGAGCGCACTACCCGCATGTGGGAAGCGAGTATGGGCGCCCCCCTCAATTTGACTCGATTCGCATCTTGTCCAAATCTCCTCATTTAGTTCGGGCTTTCCATTTGCTGCATGCATGATCTTGCGAGCCCTTGGATCCCGGGTGGAACTTTCGTAGTCGGCATATAGGGGGACACGGTCTTAGAGTGCTATGAGGGTCCCTTTTCTTCGGGGCTCGATTAGCCGTGCGCCCAAGGTTCTTTGGGCTTGATGCGAAGAAGAGTTGAGTTGTGTAGAGTACCTCGCTTGGTGGGTTAGCTCCCCATCTGGCGGGTTATTCTTGCGTGTACGGCTAAATTGGTGCAACCCTGCAGGGATAATCTTCTCGAGAAGCCGTGTTTTCCGCGGTTATGGATTACTTGGTGAAAGTACTGGCTAACAAGTACTCAGGACAACTTAAACCTAATGATTAACAATCTTACACCCAACGATTAACAACTTGACTAGTAATAGGCTTATTGACACAATAATCTGAACCATCATTAATACAACTGTATGAGTTATCCTCGGATTGCTTCTTTGGATAAAGGGGCGAGATCCAGGACGGGTTTGTTTGAAGTTATCTTTCAGTTGGTTACAATACTCGATCTTATCTTCTTTCTATTAGCCGGAAGTGGTAGTACCTCTCTGTAGTTGGTTAGTGCAGCCTGCTGTCGCTTATTTGCAATAACCCCTTCCTTTCCGTTGATCCAAAAGTATTTGTATCTTGTGATGACTGGCTACGCCGGTATCTTGTGAGTATGGGTTTATCCACTTGCCAGTACTTAACCGTACTGACCCACGAATCTTTTTCGTGGCTGCATATTCAATATTGCAGTCAACAGGTTTGAAGTCTGACGACGTTAGCTTGGGAATCCCTCCGGCTTGGCCTGGGCAGGGATTGGACGCTCTCGGTTATCTTCAGGACTCTTAGTCCAATTTGTATCTTGTCCGTAGACGGACGATATGTTGTTTCTTCCGCTGTTGTTTGGATCTTTGTACTGTATCAGTTGTATCCCTGGCTCGTCTGAGTCATCTTGTATCTATCTGTTTCTGTTGTAATTGTGGAATATTCGTGAACTATTGTAATGTTACCACAAGTGGCAACCTGGAATCGGTTATTATGTGGATTTTGGCGGGAATGCTGAAATCTGCATAGTGCCCGATCTCGGGGCGTCGCAACTAGGGTTTCCACCAGCCACAGGCCCTACCTCCACCAGCAAACCAGAACGCAGCGCTGGCCACGCTACCCGCGCCACCCGCCGCAAACCAGGGAGGCAATGGGTACCCGAACCCAGCAGGACTCCTATGGATGATACAGAAACTCTGCCCGTCCCGCAGGGCCTAGAAAACAAACAATCGACAAGTATTCATGGTTGTCCAAGCTCCACCATCCAAACCTGAGTATCTGAAGATGGCTGACCAGCCGATAACTTTCTCCAAGGAGGACCATCCCCCCGATTCTATCGACCAGGGCACGCCGCACTCGTCATCTAGGCGCAGATAGGCAACTACGAACTTGCCCGAGTGTTCATGGACGGAGGCAGCGGGATCAACATCATTTACGCGGACACACTCCATAGGATGAACAGGAACCTGGACGGACTCGCGGAATCAGAGACATCTTTTCACAGGATAGTACCAGGGAAGGCAGTCCGCCCACTAGGAACAATCAACTTGGAGGTGGTGCTCGACGACCGAAGCAATTACAGACGAGAATTCCTCAACTTCGAAGTAGTCGACTGGCCCTCACAGTACCACACTATTCTTGGCCGAACAGCATTCGCCAGATTCATGGCGGTACCACACTATGCCTACCTGAAGCTCATGCTACCTGGGGAACATGGCACCATCACCATCGACGGCGATTTCCAAAAATCCAATAAGTGCGACATTGAGTTCAACAAGATCGCCAATTCTTTTGGAATGCGGGAAGAGCTGGAGGAGATAGCAAAAACCACGGACCACTCTGTGATGCCTCTCACAAAAAAGAACGCCCATAGCTCGAGTTCAGCGCAAACAGCGACACTCGAAAGCATCAAGTGCACCCGACAGAGCCTGCGAAGACGGCGATGGTATCCACCACCCTCTCGCCAGCATAGGAAGGCGCGCTCGTCGAACTCCTCCGTGAGTACTGGGAAATCTTTGCCTGGTAGCCTTCAGATATGCCAGGGATACCCAGGGAGTTCGCCGAGCACTCACTCGAAGTTTACAAAGATGCCAAGCCTATCAAGCAGACAACCCGACGGTTTTCAGAGCCAAAGCAAAAGGCACTTGGAGAAGAAGTGAACAGATTACTCGCCGTGAAGTTCATCCGCGAGATAAAGATATCCACCTGGTTAGCAAACCTGGTGCTGGTCCCGAAGAAAAATACTGACATCCTTCACGTGTGCATCGACTACACGTCGTTGAACAAACACTACCCCAAGGATAACTTCCCCTTACCACGGATCGACCAGATCGTGGAGTCCACAGCAGGCTGCCAGCGCCTCTCCTTCTTGGACGCCTACTCGGGCTATAATCAGATCAGGATGAAAAAGGAGGACGAGGAGAAGACAACGTTTATCACACCTCACGGTGTCTACTGCTACACGACAATGCCCTTTGGGCTAAAAAAACGTAGGCGCAACATATCAGCGCTGCATGCAAAAATGCCTCGCCAAGCTCATTGGTAAGAACGTACAAGTGTACGTTGACGACATCGTCATCAAGACTCGAGTGGAGGACACGCTCCTCGACGACATCAGAGAAACATTCGACGCTCTGAACGCATATAGGATCAAGCTCAACCCGACCAAGGGCGTCTTTGGTGTCCTTGCAGGACAACTTCTCGGGTATCTGGTGTCCGCTCGAGGAATCAAAGCCAACCCGGAGAAAATCCAAGCGATCCTGACAATGAAGGAGCCAACCAATCTCCGCGGTGTGCAGCAGCTCGCAGGAAGACTAGCCGCCCTGAGCAAATTCATTGCGAGGCTAGGCGAGCAAGCATTGCCTTTCTACAAGCTACTGAAGAAAACGGATAAATTCGAGTGGACATCCGAAGCAAAAAGGGCATTCACAGACCTAAAGCGAGCACTGCAGAGTAGGCGTGTTCTGGCAACGCCACAAGAACGGGAGCCACTGTACTTATACCTAGCCGCAACAAACCAAGTCATTAGCACAGCGATCGTGGTTGAGCGGCCGGAGGATGGCAAGGCGTATGGCGTCCAAAGACCAATATATTACATCAGCGAGGTGCTTTCGCCGTGCAAACAGCCATACCCTCATTACCAGAAACTCGCGTATGGCGTGGTACTCACGGCTCGAAAACTCAAGCACTACTTCCAAGAACACGCTGTCAAGGTGCTAAACGACGCATCACTCGGTACTATCATGAACAATCCCATGGCATCCGGAAGAATTGCAAAGTGGAGTATCGAGCTCGGCGCCTGGGACATGATATATGCAGGGCGCAACTCTGTGAAATCACAAGTACTCGTGGAATTCCTGAGCGAGTGGACAGAACTACAAACACCAGAACCACCAGAATACTCGAGCAACTGGATAATGTACTTCGACGGGTCGAAGAGGAACGAAGGAGCTGGAGCCGGGGTCGTCCTCATATCCTCCAGGGGAGACAAACCGCAATACGTCCTGAGGTTGGATTTCCCACCCGGCGATCCGGCATCCAACAACGACGCAGAATACGAGGCCCTCCTTCACGGCATGAAAATGGCGATCGCCTGCGGAGCCACCCGATTGATGATCTATGGAGATTCAAACCTCATCGTACAACAGACGATGAAGGAGTGCGACGCTATCGCGGATAACATGGTCGCCTATCGGGATATGTATAATCTGCTCGAAGGAAGTTTCAAAGGGTGTGAACTAAAGCACATTGCACGATCCAGCAACGAGGAAGCAGATAAACTGGCAAGCATGGGGTCTACAAACACGCCCATACCGCCAGGAATATACTTCGAGCGGATGATCAAGCGTTCAGTCAAGGTCAAAAAGCCAACGGGAGCACGCGCAACATTGGAGACGGACGTGAGCCTGCAAATCGTTGTTATCGAGCTCAGCCACAATATTTCAAGACAAGTTTTTCTGGTCGAGCCAGTCTGGACGCAGAAATACCTCGACTACTTGTCCAACAAATAGCTCCCAGCAGACGTTTGCGAGGCCCGACAAATAGTACGACGCAGCAAAATCTTTCGGTTGCTCAACGGAGAGCTATACAAACAGAGCATATCAGGAATATTGCAAAGATGCATAGCACCCCAGGATGGCAAGGAACTGCTGCGAGACATACACCAAGGAGATTGCGGACGCCACGCCAGCTGGAAGGCAATCGTGGGCAAAGCTTTCCGGGCAGGATTCTACTGGCTCACGGCGGCCAGAGACGCAAAGGACCTAGTCGACAAATGCAATGCTTGCCAAAGATTCGCGCCCAAGCCACACGCCCCTGCCACGGAAATACACATGATCCCCATCGCCTGGCCCTTTGCACAATGGGGGCTCGACATGGTAGGGCCGCTACGCAAGTCGACACCCGGAGGATATACGCACCTGCTTGTAGCAGTTGACAAAATCACGAAGTGGATCGAGGCTATGCCAGTCACCTCCGCCAGCGCCTAGTGTGTCGTGAAATTCCTCGACTCCATTGTGTGCAGATTTGGCATACCACACAACATCATCACCAACAATGGCAGCAACTTCACAGCGAAGGAAACACATGAATTCTGCGAGAAAAAAGGAATCACCCTCAGCTTCGCCTCGGTGGCTCACCCGCAAACTAACGGTCAAGTCGAGCGATCCAACGGACTAGTCTCAGCTGGCCTAAAGAAGCGGCTACTCGATCGCCTAAACCCAGCAGCAGGGCACTGGGCCGAGGAGTTACCATCAGTACTGTGGAGCCTTCGCACAACGCCAAACCGGTCAACAAACTATACGCCATTTTTCATGGTCTACGGAGCCGAGGCCGTCCTACCCGAAGACGTCAAATTCAGCGCTCCCCAAGTCATCGCGTACAGCGAAGAAACCTCGAACAGGGCACTCGCAGAAGACGTGGACGCACTCGATGAAATCCGCGACATCGCACTCGTAAGATCGGCGGTATACCAGCAATAACTGCGCAATTACCACAGTCATCGTATACGCCACAGATCTTTCGTAGTAGGAGACCTGGTGCTGCGGCTCAAGCAAAAGGAAGGACACAAGCTCGAGCCACCATGGGAAGGACCCTTCATAATACACGAAGTTATTCCAGGCGGCGCGTATCGACTGAAGAACCCAGAGACCGGTGGCATTTACTCCAATCCATGGAATGTTGCGCATCTCCGCAAGTTCTATCCTTAGGATTATTCTATTCACAAAAAATAAGGTTATACTAGCCATTTTGTAGCTCGAGGAAATACATGGCTTCTCAGCCATATCAATAAAATACATGGTTCTTCCACCATAGCTATTCGCATCTTCCATTTTACATGCTAAAAACAACAGGTATACACCCCAAACACACGGGGGCTACGCCTAACTAGCATAAAATGCAATTTTTAAATACAAGATACAACAAGGTCCACACGTTATAAAACAACTTAAAATGTATCAAATGAGCTACAGGTTTATAGGATAACTACATCCTACGATTACATCTGACGCTGAGCAGTCCTCTCCGCAAGCATTTGATCAATTTCCTCGGAAGTTAGTCGAATAACCCGCTCCGCTGCGGGTTGGACGACCGCGTAGTGAGGAGAAAAGTCAATTGGAGAGTTGGGAAGCCACGCCACCAAGTTAAAGTTGATCTCAGGATGCCACACCCGAGCAAAGGCGAGTGCTACCTGAGCTCCACAGATAAGTTGCTGACGAACGCATTCCCGAACCTCTCCTACTCGACTAAAGACCCTTAGCAAACTGCTCCATCCTTCTGGAACGATGCCCAATGGATAAAACATCCGATGCACAGAAGAAAGAGCCTCGCGACAGGACTCCAGAAGAACCTTCGCCTGGCTCACCCGATACTTCAAAGTGGCCAAAACAAAGCCTCGACTGCGGTCTGACCAAAAATTGGCTGCATCTGGTTTGGAGCTACCCGCCTCATAAGAAATGTGGGTATCCACCCACTGAGTCTCGCAAGGCCCATCGGGTTCAACAACTGCAAAATTCTGCAAACATGTCAAAACAGAAAGGGAAGCAAGTAGCCAAAACACTCGGGGGCTTGCGGGCTTACAAAGCATATCCTTCGCAACGGCCGCTAGCTCTTCCATCACAAACTTTTCACGCTCAGCCGCAAGTCTTTCCTTTGATTTGGCGACATCGGCCACGCCCCGCAGCGCTTTCAGCTTGCGCTCGCCATCCGCAATGCGATCACGGAGCGAGGCAAAGGTACTTGCAGCAGCAACAAGAGGGTCCACCCGCGCAGCAGACCCACTCGAAGACTCTGCGCTAGGACCCACTACCTGGAAAGAAATGAAACAAGTTCAGAAACACCACAAGACCCCACTCGAGAAATTCACCACCTATTTAACAGGTGCTCGGGGCTACTCCCATCGGGAGCTCGTAACAGTTAATCGCAACAATCAGGCATTCAAGATATGAAGGAACACTTTGATTAAAGCAAAATACGGGAATACATCCCAAGGTTCATTACATCGACTGACAAAGTAAAAATAAACTATCCTACGAAGCTGCAGAAGTACTGCCACTCGCAGCAGGCTGCCCCTTGCGACCAGCGCGGGCAAGCACTTCAGAAAGCTTCTTAGCAAGGGCTTCAGCCTGAGCGCCAAAAGGACGGAGAGCTACCTTTCTGCCTGTGACGGCGTCGTAGGGAAGGCTCGAGTACGCCTTCTCCAGATCCAAGACTCCGTACGCCAGCGCAAATTGGATAGCAGTCCTAGCCCCGCATTCAGACTGGGCGACTGAATAAGTCTGGAAGAGATTTTCATCCTCCAGGAAAACTTTCAGAAGGCCGCCCAGCGTAGGCGGAACCACAACATCCACCAGAAGGCGCTTGTGGAACTGCGTCAACACTCAGGTGGCTTGACCAACGAGGGAGCAGATCCCACTCGCGTTCTCCTGGAGCTGGGCGCAGGAATCAGTCACGGCATCCACTCGCTGGCTCCCAGGTAGTTCCAACGCAACCCCAAGGACATCTACAAAAAGGATATCATAAGTTTCCGAAATACCAAATTAAGGTACATTGCAGCAGAGAGATAGTCAAGAATGACTTACCCGCGAACTTCTGAGCCAAGGGGCGGATGATGCCAACAAGATCACTGTCATGTTTGGCACCTGCCTCCTCCAGCTGCTTCAGCGCCTCTTGAGCTTCGACAAGCTTACCCTCGAAGTCGGCTGAATGCTTGCGAGTGGAATTCAGCTCCTTTCGGGAGGACTCCCACTCAGCCTCAAGGGTTTTCACCCGAGCGACAGCTTCAGCTTTCTAGGTCTTCAAGCGAGTAACTTGGGCTATAAAGCAGCAGATAAAGCTTTAAAAAAATCGCGATCAACGGAAAAAACGAAAGGAGTGAGTTAACCTACCTTGAAGAGATTGGCCATCCTGGATGAGTCGATCACGATCCACCCGAAGGGAAGCGCAATCCGCCTCAGCCGAGAGCACTCGACGACCGATGGCAGCAAGCGAGTCGAGAAGAGACTGCAAAAGCACGAGACAAAGTTCGAGTTAGGGGGGAAAATCTCTTGAGCCTATTCACGATTGTACACAGTCGAGTATAGCCTCGGGGGCTACTCCCATCGGGAGCACTGCCGTGCACCCGATAAAATCAAGAAAAGTAAGAAAGGAAAAAGCTTAGACTTGAGTCCGTGGCCAATCGCAAGCAATTAACCACGGCCTCGGCGGCTACTCCCATCGGGAGCACTGTCGTGCACCTGATAGAAATCATGATCAAGCGAAGCAGAAAATACGGAGGACACGATGAAAATTACCTGGCCTTGGGCGGTGGACAGAGGGTCCGCCGAGCTACCCGAAATCTCTTTGCTCGCCGAGGCTCCACCCGCGAAGCCAGGCAACCCGTAATCTGGAGCTGCGGCTGCTTGTGCGGGACTTGGAGACTTTTGAATGGCCTCCGCAACTGGAGTTTCGCTCGCGACTGCCTTTTTCCTCTTCACATAGGGAATGGAAGAAGCGTACTGGCCAGGGCTAATGGCTTGGAGGCTGTTATGGAAGAAAAGGAATTATCAAACAAAGATACGAAGAAAAGGGGAAAGATTCTCGACTAATGAACAACAAACTCACTCGTCCTCGTCGTCGTCATCCAGAATGTCCACATTCCAGGCGGTAGTGAACTTCGACTTGAGGGCCTGAGGAGGAAGCACATTCAGAGGCGTCACCTGGAGAGGCTCAGTCGCCTTGGCGGATCCTCCACCTAAGGAACTGTCTTTGGAGGTGGCTTCATCATCCCCCTGCCTGCGGCGCTTGCGGTGATGTAGTTGATCGCTACCCAACTCTTCCACATCGTCTGAAGAGCCATGCTCGGAGCTCGAGTCGGCTTCAGCAACACTAGTGTCGAGAGCGGCCTCAACATTGCTCGCTAGGAGGTCCAAGGCATCCTCAGCCGAGACTGGCGGGTAGCATGTTGCTATTTTCAAACTCTACAAAAGAAGAAGAAAAGAAGAGAAACTTCGGTCGATAGATTTTCGGATGGCACAAAGAATAAAAAAGGGAGACAAGAAAAAAATTCACCTCGGATGGAGGGGGCTTTGAAGCCTCGAATGGCTCAAGAGAGCAGGTGGCGAAGGGCTTGCCTACCTTCAGCTTGGTGATAGCCGCAATCTTCTTCTCGAATTCGGCATTCGAGAGGATATCTTGGCAGACGCGGCTATGGTCTTGAACGCCCTGGTACTCCCACCTAGTCGACGGCCTCTCTTGTAGAGGCTGAATCCTACGCCGAAGGAAGACGCTCGCCATGTGCATGCCATTCAAAGCAACCCCCATTGTCTGATCGCGAAGGTTCGCCACTTTCGCGAGTAGCGGGGAGACGATCCGGCTATCTTCGATAGTGAGCCTGTGTGGCCAGGACTTCCTTCGCTTCAAAACGGCAAACGGGTGGAATTCGTGAGCCCCACTCGCGCTGTTGTCGGCGACGTAGAACCACTTTCTCCGCCATCCTTGTGCGGAGTCGACAAAGTGCATCTCCGGATAGGAGTTGTCCTTCTTCGCCTGGATCCCGAAGCCGCCGATGCGGAGTGGCTCTCCCAGCTGGTCGCCTAGCCGCGACTTCTCATGGAAGACCCGCACTTTGAACAGGGCTTTCCAGAGGCCCCAGTGCGGGAGAATGCCCAAGAAGCACTCACAAAGTACGATAAAGCACGAGATGTATTGAATCCCATTTGGAGGCAGATCATATGCCGTAGACATACAACAATCCAAGAAGGAAAGGATGGAGAGGGAGAGAGAGGCCGCGCGAAACGTGATCCGCGAAAATCACGCGCTCGTTCGCGCGGGGATTCGGTACCTCCTCCTTCTTGCTGAGGCGAACGCGCTTGTCGCCCTCGGGGGGCAGTAGCCCCTCCCTCTGCATCTCCTTGATGCTCTTGTTGGTGGTGCTGGCGAAGCGCCAGTCGCCCGTCCTCACGGCGGGTGGCGCGGGGACATATTTAGCCGCTTTCGATGACGACGCGGTAGCGCCGTGCTTCTTCCCTCCAGCCATGGAAGCTCGTGGGTGCTTGCAGAGAAAGGAAGTGTGCGCGTGGTGGAAGAAGGAGAGCAAATGGCCAGGACATTTTACTTTCCACCTAAGGGCAATTACTTATACACGAGCCAAATCGATCTGGGTCGTAGACCTGGTGACGTGGCACCCATCGCGGCTGCCACGCGTGGAGTGGAAACGAGGCGGCGGCACGTAGTTACCTCTGCCACGATCTTTACAGCAGATCGTGCGCATTTACGGTGCGTGGCTCGCGGGAAAACCGGAAACGACCTCTCATTTCCGGTCAAAGGATGACAAGGTGGGCCACCACGCTCTGCTCCGTTCTATCACGTCCCATCGGGAGGAGCCAGAACAAACAAGTGCGCAATGACATGGTCGTTTCCGGTCAAAGGCTGACAAGGTGGGCCACCACGCTCTGCTCCATTCTGTCACGTCCCATCGGGAGGAGCCAGAAAAAACAAGTGCGCAATGACATCATTGCATACCTATTCACATCCAAAAATCCCCTCGGGTAGGATTCCGGACACGAAATTTCTTTCGTATGGACATATCGAGACGCGAAAACTCTTTCGCATAAGCTCCATAACACGAAATTTCTTTCGTATGGACATATCAAGACGCGAAAACTCTTTCGCATAAGCTCCATAACACGAAATTTCTTTTGTATGGACATATCAATACGCGAAAACTCTTTCGCATAAGCTCCATGACACGAAATTTTCTTCGTATAGGCATATCGAAACGCGAAAACTCTTTCGCATAAAAGCCCTTGACACGAAATTTCTTTCGTATGGGCACAACAAGGCTTCCGGACACGAAAACTCTCTCGTATGGACAGAAAAACACAAATGCAAAAATCCTTATGTGTAAAAACAACAAGAAAAATTTCTTTACTCGAAAAATCTCGAGACAATATTTGCGAGTGAGCAGTTCCTTCCACTCTAACACACGATGTATACACATCTTTACCCTGGATCGTTCAGCCGACTAGGCACAACTGGATGCCGTATTTTCTCGGATATGAAGGTAAGACCCAAAAGATCTCTCTTGAGGGCCTGGAATCACACTCAAGCTGCGTCCTCCGGTAAATTTCTGTGTCAACAACACGAAGAAAAATCCTAGCGGACACGCCGGGTACCCCTATAGGTTAAGTTCGACTCGGTAAGACCTCCATGGCCCAGTCGCAATGATCACCTCGCCGGACTCGAGTCAGAGGTCTCGAGTCTGCGTAGGCCAGAACTGTTTTTGCCCTAGATGCAATTAATTGGCCCTAAGCTTTCGGGGGAGCCAAGCAACTGAGCCACATCCTTCTGCGAAAACAGCCAACACACATGCACATTTATTTCTCGATGCTCGAGTACAAGAAACGCATCGCACACAATGTGCACGCCCTCTTGAAGCGATTGAAGCCATCAATCGAAAAGAAATCAAGACGAAATTTGAGCGTCTACCCGACGGATTCTCAGCTGAGTAAACGCTCGGGGGCTACGGACGAAGGGATGGATCCTGGACCTATCGGGTGAGCCTACCCGGTCCAAGGCCCAAGACCCAAGCTCCAAGGGAGATGCCGTGGACAGTTCTAGAAGGCCCAATCAAGGCCCACCCGCAAAGCCTTGCGGGTTAAGAAAGGAAACTTGTAACCGACTTTAGGTTAGGGTTTGTATCCCCCCGGGGACGGTTTGAGACTTGGCCATCTATATAAGGCCAGGAGAATCACCGAGAGGGGGACCAAGCAATACCACACCACCTAAGCCTTGAGATTGAGATCTACTCTCGACTTGAGCACCCCCACTGTAACCGATCTATTGTGCTAATACAGATCGACAGAAGCAGGAGTAAGGGTTTTACCTCTACGAGGGCCCCGAACCTGGGTAAATCGTGCCCCCCTATTAGCCAACGATTCTCACCAGCGCCTACTCGTTCTCCTACTCGAAACCCTATCGGTTCAGCCGAGGGACTTGTTGAGATGCATATTCGACAGGTGCCCCCACCTCTTCCCTCTTCATGTGAGTGGAAGCTCCACCCACACCCACTCATGCTCCCATTATTTCCCACTTGGAAAATCCAAAGGTTTTCCTTTAATAAATAATTAAAACATTTTTATTTCTTTATTTATATTTGTTAATTCCATTAACAAACATTTTCATATAGCACCTCGAATCATTTGTTAATTCTATTAATAACCATTCGGTGAAAAAACCCTTGAACTATTTCAATTTTCCCTGAAACAATTTCGGTGTTGCCCAAAATATTCTTTGATATTCCGTATCCTCTCAAACGCGTCATCGAACCTTAAGTGTGTCACCCTATGGTTCGCGAATAAGATAGACATGATCGAGACTCCTCTCTGATCAATAATCAACAGCGGGATCTGGAGATCCGTGATGACTCCTATATATTCAACAATGACTCTCGTGATCGTGTGAACCAACAACGTTGTGACTAATTCCCTTTGTCTCGTGATATTTAACTTGTCCGAGATTCGATCATTGGTATCAACCATACCTTGTTCAATCTCGTTACCAACAAGTACTCTTTTCTCGTTCCCATGATATAACATCCTTGTGATCATATCACGTGCTTGCAAGCAGTGTCGATCTGATATCACCGGGAGGGCCCAGAGTATATCTCTCCATCATTTTGGATGGACAAATCCCACTCTTGATCCATGATCCTCAACTAATACTTTCCGAATACCTAACGGCACCTTTATAGTCACCCTGTTACGGTGTGACGTTTGATGACATCAAAGTACCCTTCCGGTATCAGTGATTGACATGATCTCATGGTCTAAGGAATAAGTTACTTAGTATGTTTGATATAACAATGTAAACTTAATGACTTGATCGCATTGCTATATTCACTTTGGGTATATGTTCATCACATCATTCTTCTAATGACATGACCTCGTCATCACATCAAGAGTCTTACTAGAATAATGAATAACATTCAACTTCTTGTCTACATGTTGTCCAAGAACAACACCTACAACATAATCACTAGCATCACACATAATTTCAAAAGGTAAATTCCAATCAGGTGGTTGAACAATAGGAGCAGTAGTTGAAGCCTTCTTTAAAGTTTTAAAAGCTTCCCTACAATCATCATCAAAAACAAATGGTACATCTTTTTGAAGAAGATTAGTAAGAGGCTTTGATATTTTAGAGAAATCTTTAATAAACCTCCTATAAAAACCAGCATGACCAAGAGCACTACGAATACCTTTAACATCCCTAGGATAGGGCATTTTCTCTATGGCTTCCACTTTAGCTCTCTCAACTTCAATACCTCTTTCAAAAAATTTATGTCCAAGAACAATTCCTTCATTAACCATAAAGTGGCATTTCTCCCAATTAAGAACAAGATTAGTTTATTCACATCTCTGCAAAACTTTATCAAGGTTGTGCAAACAATTATCAAAAGAAGTTCCATAGATGGAGAAATCGTCCATGAATACTTTCACAATTTCTTCACAAAAACCATGAAAAATAGCAGACATGCATCTTTGAAAAGTAGCAGGAGCATTACACAAACCAAAAGGCATACTTCTATAAGCATAAATACCATAAGGACAAGTAAAGGTTGGTTTCTCTTGATCTTGCTTCCTAACAGCAATTTGAGAAAACCCAGAATAACCATCAAGAAAGCAAAAAAATGAGTTTTCTTAGACAACCTCTCTAACATTTGATCAATAAAGGGTAAAGGATAATGGTCTTTCTTAGTAACTTTATTAACCTTTCTAAAATCAATACACATTCTGTAACCAACTACTACTCTTTGTGGAATGAGCTCATTATTTTCATTAGGCACAACAGTCGTTCCTCCCTTCTTAGGGACAGAATGCACACGGCTCACCCATCTACTATCAGCAATAGGAAAAATAATACCAGCATCAATAAGTTTTAATACCTCATTTATTATCACTTCCTTCATCTTAGGAATTAAACGGCGTTGATGTTCAACTATTTTGTTTGCATCAAGTTCAATATTAATAGCATGCTGACATATAGTAGGAGAAATTCCCTTCAAATCATCCAGAGTATATCCAATAGCTCCATGGTGTTTCTTCAGAATTCACAATAATCTTTCCTCTTCTTCACCTGAAAGTTTAGCACTAATAATAACAGGATATATTTTCTTATTGTCAATATAAGCATATTTAAGGTCATCGGGCAAAGGTTATTAATCAAAAATAGGATCCTCCTTGGGTGGTAATGTGGTACCCAAGTCTTCCACAGGTAAATTATGTTTCAGTATCACTGATTGACGAACAAGAATATCTTCAATCTCATTTCTCTCTTCCATAAAGACTTCACTCTCATGGTCCTCCATATATTTCCGCAAAGCATTGTTAGGAGAAAGAGCAAGAGAAGCAAGTTGTTCAACTTTAAAATTCTCATCGGGCAATTTAGATTCATAAGGTGCTCTAGCAAATTTGGAGAAATTGAACTCATAAGATTTTCCATCAAATTTAATCAAAATCTTCTCTCTCTCTTACAATCTATAATAGCACCACAAGTGTTCAAGAAAGGTCTACCAAAAATAATAGGACAAGTTTTACTAGCAGCCTTACCAAGTACTAGAAAATCAGTGGGATATTTAGCCTTACCACATAAAACTTCCACATCTCTAACAATACCAATCGGAAAAACAGTTTCTCCATTAGCAAGCTGAATAACCACCTCAATATCTTAAAGCTCATAAGAACACATTTCATGCATAATTTCTCTATAAAGCTCATAAGATATAGCACTAGAACTAGCACCAATATCACACAAACCATAATAGCAATGATCACCAATCTTAACAAAAAGCACATGAACACTAGTTTTCTTAGCTCTATGAGAATGAGAAACAATATTAGAAGCATCCAAAATACAATGTGTTCATCCTCTATATTTCCACAAACAAGATCTTTCACTATTGCTACAGCAGGTTCAACAGTTATTTGTTCATCAGGTTTAATAGACTTCTTATTACTCTTATTAACCACACTAGCCACCATAGAGTGTTCTTTCACCTTAGCAAGGAAAGGCATTGTTTCAACATATGGCTCAGGAACAGCAGGATTAACAACATGCACTTCTATATTACTAGCAGGAATAATATCTTTATAAGGTGCATGGTAATTGTGATAATCCTTTTTAGGAATATCAAGATAGGAGCAAAAGCTTTAAGACAGTTTGCAAACATTTGAGAATCAAGACCACAAAAAATAATAACATCATAGAAATCATTGGTTCACATAAAGATTTAATGCATTCATAATCCTAATTTATACCTGACTTTCTACCTTTGTCATTCTCCCATCCTTCAATGTTTTCTTGAATACGGTCAAGAAGATCCCATTTAGCTTCTTCCTTCATACGTGTGAATGATCCAGAACAAGAAGGATCCAATAAATCCTTATCATGAAGAGAAGGCCTTGCATAAAATTATTGATAACAATATTTCTCGGGAGTTCATGAACAGGACACTTAAGCATTAATAACTTCATTCTCCCCCACTCTTGGGCAATACTCTCTCCATCATGGGGCCAGAAATTATAGATTTGATTCCGGTCTTTATGAATCTCACTAGGATGATAAAATTTAGAATAAAAGAGAGGAACTATTTCCTCCCATCCAATAGATTCACCATTCTTCAGTAATTTGAACCATTCAGCGGCTCTTCCTTTCAGCGATAAAGAACAAAATTTCCTTTTAACTTGATCCATTGTAATACCTGCACACCTGAATAACTCGCGTAATTCATGTATAAAGAGCAAATGATTACCGGCATGGACAGTTCCATCGCCGTAATAGCAGTTATACATAACACGTCCAACAATTTTCATAGGTATTTTATAAGGATCTAATTCAGCAAATAACGGGTTACCAACTACCCTAGTAGCAATGGTAGAAGTACCCCTAGATAGAGAACCAAAAGTATTCTCCATAATGAAATAAAACAACAAACAGAAAATAGTCTCTCTTACCAATTCCACTTAACAATAGGGCTTCACTCCCTGGCAACGGTGCCAGAAAAATAGTCTTGATTACCCACAAGTATAGGGTGTGTATCATAGTACTTTCGATAAATAAGAGTGTCGAACCCAACGAGGAACAGAAGGTGTTGACAAGCAGGTTGGATAGAGGATTCACTTTAAACACTAGCAAACGGGTTTTTGGAGGTTTTTGATATAGAAGATAAATAAAGTGCGAGTAAATAAAGTGTAGTAAATAATATTGAAGCGGGTGGCCCAATCCTTTTGAGAGCAAAGGACAGGACGGTTGTATTACTTATGACTACCAAACGTTCTCGAGGACACATGGGAATTTCGTCAAGTGCTTTCGCTTCGTTACGGTTGATTAATATCCATTGGTTCGTGAAGTGTTGTGTGAGTGAACCTATGCTAATGCACCGCCCAACTAGGACTAATACATACTTGTGATTATACCCCTTGTAAGCATCCGCAAATACAAGAAATTAATTAAGATAAATCTAACCACAACCTTAAAACTCCGGGATTCTACGCTCTCTCGTGCATTGGTTTCCTAATGGGGGTTTAGGTTTCTGTCACTCCGACAACCCCATAATTAGTAGCCAAATACACAATGCATCCTCCTAGGCCCATAAAGGTGAAGCATCATGTAGTCTATGTTCACATGACACCACTAGAAGAATAGCACCACAACTTAAATACCAAACCACGAGATATTACTTCAACATAACTTAACTACTAACATCATGACTTCTCCCATGTCCTCAAGAACTAAACGAACTACTCACAAGACATCATATGGATCATAATCAGAGGTGATATAATGGATAATAACAATCTGGTCATAAAGTGCTAATATCGATAAATCTCACAAGCATCAACTACTAACAAGTAATCCACACCGGGAGAGAGATCTAATGTAAAACAATGATAGAGACCCCTAATTGTTACAACGGGATGACGGTGGATGATGAGGGTGATGGTGTTGGTGGTGATGATGATGACGATGATGATCTTGATGATGCCCGGAGCAATGACGGTGACGATGGCGATGATTTCCTCTCTCCGGAGAGGAATTTCCCCGGCAGATTTCTCCCTGCCGGAGAGCTTTTATCTCTCTGGTGTTTTCCGTCCTGAGGCGGAGACGAAATAATTCTTCGATGATACCCTGGGGCTTAGGGTTCCCTGGGGGTCAAGTACGCGAAAGAGGTCGACCAGAGGTGGTCCAGGGTGGCCACACCACCTGGCGGGACGGCCAAGGGGGGCGCACCACCTGGTCGTGTGGGCCCCTGGTGGCCCCCCTCCGGCTCTCCTCGTGGATGGCTCCCTCATCTGAACTTCTAAGACATCTCAGGTGTCCCCCCTCTTCTTCTGATCTTCTAAAATAGGGTATTCTGACGGATCAGATTTCTGGTCCCGATGTTTATTCTCCAAAAATTATGAAACATGCAAAATAAGATAAAATAACATAAGTATTACATCATAACATGAAATATATCGATGAATAACAGAAAATAGCAATAGAAAACGGTGAGCTTCCTAACATGATCAAGATCATCTTATTGTAATGCTACATGTTGTGTTTGCTGGGATCCGATGAATATTGAATGTTATGTCCAATGATTATCAATCTATCATGTTCTTTCATGTTTATGTTATTTATGATCTTGCATGCTCTCCGTTACTAGTAGATGCTCTGGCCAAGTTTATGCTTGTAACTCCAAGAGCGAGTACTTATGCTCGATAGTGGGTTCATGCCTCCCTTTCACTCACACTCGAGTGACAAAAACGTAACGGGTGGGGAATGTGTTGTTGCCATTAGGGAGAAAACAACGATGTTTACATTGTTTACATCACACACTTTGCTTAAGGAAATAATCTGTTGCTTGCAACTTAGTACCCGAGGTTTGATTGGATGACACTCCGAGGGTGCATTATTAGTCATAGATGTAGTTGGATAACGGTCTATGAATTATGTTGTAATGCCCGCATGAATCACATAGTAATCATCATGTCATGCATATGCACTACGGTGTAGCCTTTATATCCGTCAATTGCCCAACTGTAATTTGTTTACCCAACATGTTATCTATCTTTTATGGAGAGACACCACTAGTGAACTGTGGACCCCGGTCCATTTCTTTACACTGATAATACAACCAATGCAACCACTATTTTCTTTACTGCAATCATTGTTTTCCTCTCATTCACTTCCATCACTGTTCTCTTTCCATTTACTCCAAACAAGTACTCCATATCAAAATATAAGATGTTTTAGCATTTTGTAGATATAATGTATCTAGACATGTTTTAGTGTGTAGATTCATATGCATCTTACACTAAAACATGTCTAGATACATATTGTCTAGGAAATGCTAAAACACCTTATATTTTGATACGGAGGGAGTACTATTTTCCACACTATACATCTAATCCTTTGTGTTAGCAAAACCGGTGAGTTTGACAACCTCACTGTTTCGTTGGGGGCAAAGTATCTTGATTGTGTTGTGTAGATTCCACATTGTTGCTGAACCGGTAGTGCGCCCTGCCAACATCAGTTGTCTTCAGCCTTCAGAAGTGATTTGTTTCTCCTACTGGTCGATTCAACCTTGGTTTCTTTCTGAGGGAAAACTTGCTGCTGTGCTCTTCATACCTTCCTCTTGGGGTCTCCCAATGAGCATACAATCTACGCGAATCAATAAGGTGCCCCTCTTATGTGACAATGAGAGTGCCATCAAGATCGCCTACAACCCCGTGCAACACACAACGACGAAGCATATTGAGATTCGTCATAATTTCATCCGGGATCATGTGGCAAGAGGTGATATTGAGCTAGTCTATGTCCCAACCAAGGATAATCTCGCGGACATATTCATGAAGCCTTTAGATGATTCAAGATTCATGTATTTGAGGAATGAGCTAAATATCATCGATTCACGGAGTTTGTCTTAAGGATCTTGCACACACGCCTATAGTTGACTATGTGTTTGGGTTTAGGTGTAGGCATGGACATAGGGGGAGTGTTATCCTAACACATTGGGTTCTCCCTCCCCCCATCGTGTTGTGGATGTTTTTCTATTATTTCTAGTATGATTCCTTTGCTATGGCTTCTGTGTGCTTACCTTTTGCTATCCCCCTATTATGATATATTTACAGGTGTCTGATACGTCCATTTTTCATCACTATTTTATATCATAATTTACTGTTATTCATCGATATATTTCATGTTATGATGCATCCCTTATGTTATATTATTTTATTTTGCATGTTTCATAATTTTTGGAGAGTAAACACCAGGACCAGAAATCTGATGGAAAAAGCACCGTCGATATACCATATTTCAGAAGATCAGAAGAAGAAGGCGGACACTAGGGTGTCTTAGAAGTTCAAAGGAGGAGTCCAGCCAGAAGGGGACCCAGTGGGGGCCACCAGGGGCCCACACCATGAGGTGGCGCGCCACCAGGTGGTGTGGCCATCCTGGCCCACCTCTGTCGAGGTCTTTCACGTACTTGACCCCCAGAGAACCCTAAGCCTCATACCATCATCGAAGAATTATTCCACCACCGCCTCAGGGCGGAAAACACCCGAGAGAGAAAAGCTCTCTGGCAGGGAGAAATCTGTCGGGGGACTTCCTCTCCGGAAAGGGGAAATCATCGCCATCGTCACCGTCATCACTCCGGGCATCATCAAGATCGTCATCATCATCATCATCATCACCACCAGCACCATCACCCTCATCATCCACCATCATCGGGGTGTAACAATTAGGGGCCTCTATCGTTGTTTTACATTAGATCTCTCTCCCGGTGTGGATTACTTGTTAGTAGTTTATGCTTGTGAGATTTATCGGTGTTTGCACTTTATGACCAGATTGTTATCATCCATTATATCACCTCTGATTATGATCTATATGATGTCTTGTGAGTAGTTCGTGTTGTTCTTGAGGACATGGGAGAAGTCAAGTTCTTAGTAGTGAAGTAGTGTTGAGTAATATTTGATGGTTTGATATTTAAGTTGCGGTGTTACTCTTGTAGTGGTGTCATGTGAATGTTGACTACATAATACTTCACCATTTATGGGCCTAGGGGAATGCATCGTGTATTTGGCTACTAATTGTGGGGTTGCCGGAGTGACAGAAACTTAAAACACCGTTAGGAAACCATTACACGAGGGAGCGTAGGATCCCGGAGTTTAAAGCTATGGTTAGATTTATTTCTTAATTACTTTCTTGTAGTTGCGGATGCTTGCAAGGGGTATAATCACAAGTATGTATTAGTCTTGGATGGGACGGTACATTAGCATAGGTTCACCCACACAACACTTATCAAAACACTAAGATTATTCAGCGGCATGGAACAAAAGCACTTGACAGAAACCTCCCATGTGTCCTCGAGAACGTTTGTTAATCATAAGTAAACCCACCGGCTTGTCCTCTGCTGAAGAAAGGATTGGGCTACTTTCTGCAATTATTATTATTGCATTTTATTTACTCGCACTTTATTTATCTGCAATATCAAAAAACTCTACAAATCTATCTTTCAGTATTTACAGTATTCATTCATCGAAACTGCTTGTCAACACCTTCTGCTCCTCGTTGGGTTCGACACTCTTATTTATCGAAAGTACTACGATACACCCCCTATACTTGTGGGTCATCAAGACTATTTTCTGGCGCCGTTGCCGGGGAGTGAAGCGCTATTGGGAAGTGGAATTGATAAATGAAGCTTCGGATGTAAGTGTTGTTTTTAATACTGTTTACTGCTTTATTACACTATGTTTGGATCTCCTTTTGAGTCCTTATTTGCGGGCACTGCTGCCACTTCTAGGGTAGTAAGTGACCCACCGCCTGTTGATTTGGATCCTTATAAAATACTTATAAAGATTGTTAAACATGTTATGAATAACTGCTATTCAGGTGATGGAACTGTCCATCCTGGTGATCATTTGCTCTTTTTACATGAATTATGCGAGTTGTTCAAGTGTGCAGGTATTACAATGAGCCAAGCATAGAGGAAATTATTCTCTATATAATTGACATGCCAAGCAACTGAATGGTTCAAACTGCTGAAAAATAGACAGACTATTGGATGGGAGGAAATTGTGCCTCTCTTTTATTCTAAATTCTATCCTCCCAGTGAAATTCATAGAGATCAGAATTATATATATAATTTTTGGCCTCATGAAGGAGAGAGTATTACCCAAGCATGGGGGAGATTGAAGTTTCTAATGCTCAACTGCCCCATTCATGAGCTCCCCAGTAATATTGTTATTAATAATTTCTATGCAAGGCTTTCTCTTCATGATAAGGATTTATTGGATGCTTCTTGTTATGGATCATTTACACGTATGAAGGATGAAGCTAAATGGGATCTTCTTGACCGTATTCAAGAAAACACTGAAGGATGGGAGAATGACAAAGGTAGAAAGTCAGGTATAAATTATGATTATGAATGCATTAAAACTTTTATGTCATCCGATGGTTTTCATAATGTTAGTATTGTTTATGGTCTTGATTATCAAGTTGTTGCAAACTTATATAAGGCTTTTGCTTCTTATACTGATGTTCCCAAAAAGGAATGGGATAAGTACCATGCACCTTATAAAGATACTGTTAATTGTGTTCCTGTTAGAGATATAGAAGTTCATACCGTTGATTCTATTCTGCATGAACCTTATATTGAGAAAATGTCTTTCCCTGCTAAGGTAAAAGAACATTCTATGTTAGCTATTGTGGTTAATAAAAGTGCAAGGAAACCTGTAGAACCCGAGGAACAAATAATTATAGAACCTACAGTAGCAATAGTAAAAGACCTTGTTTCTGAAATTATAGAAGAGGGACACATTATATTTTGTGAATATGCTTCTAATATTGTCTCGCATCCTAGTAAATCTAGGAAACCTAGTGTTCATGTGCTATCTTTTAGGATAGGTGATCATTGCTATTATGGTTTGTGTGATATTGGTGCTAGTTCTAGTGCTATTCCTTATGAGCTTTATAAAGAAATTATGCATTAAATTGGTTCTTGTGAACTTGAAGACATTGATGTGATTATTAAACTTGCTAATAGGGAAACTATTTCTCCGATTGGTATTGTTAGAGATGTGGAGGTCTTATGTGGTAAAACTAAATATCCTGCTGATTTTCTAGTACTAGGCGCTTCTGCTAGTGATACTTGTCCTATTATATTTGGTAGACCTTTCTTAAACACTTGTGGTGCTGTTATAGATTGTAAAAAGGAGAAAATACTTACAAAGTTTGATGGAGAGTCTTATGAATTTAATTTCTCCAAATTTGCTAAAGCACCTTATGAAGCTGAATTACCTAATGAGAATTATAGAGTTGAACAATTGGCTTCTATTGCTCTTGCTCCTAACAATCCTTGGCAGCAATACATGGAAGACCACGAAAGTGATGTATTTAGGGAAGAAAGAAATGAAATTGACGAGATTTTCCTACATCAGCCAGCGATGTTGAAACATAATTTATCCGTGGAAGACTTGGGTACCACATTACCACCCAAGGAGGATCTTGTTTTTGATTTAAAGCCTTTGCCTGACAATCTTAAATATGCTCATATTGATGATAAGCAATTATATCATGTTATTATTAGTTCTAAACTTTCTGGTAAAGAAGAGGAGAGATTGTTGGGAATATTGAGGAAACACAGAGGTGTTATTGGTTATACTCTTGATGATTTGAAGGGGATTTCTCCTGCTATATGACAGCATGCTATTAATATTGAACCTGATGCAAAGCCAGTTGTTGAACATCAACGCCATTTAAATCTTAAGATGAAGGATGTGGTAAGAAATGGGGTATTAAAACTTCTTGACGCTGGTATTATTTATCCTATTGCTGACAGTAGATGGGTTAGTCATGTGCATTGTGTCCCTAAGAAAGGAGGGATGACTGTTGTGCCAAATGAAAATAATGAACTTATTTCTCAAAGAGTAGTGGTTGGTTATAGTATGTGTATTTATTTTAGGAAATTTAGTAAAGTTACTAAGAAAGATCATTATCCTTTTCCTTTTATTGATCAAATGTTAGAAAGCTTGTCTAAGAAAACTCATTTATGCTTTCTTGATGGTTATTTTGGCTTCTCTCAAATTGTTGTTAGGAAGCCTGATCAAGAGAAAACAACTTTCACTTGTCCTTTTGGAACTTATGCTTATAGACATATGCCTTTTGGTTTATGTAATGCTCCTGCTACTTTTCAAAGATGCATGTCTACTATCTTTCATGGTTTTTGTGAAGAAATTGTGGAAGTCTTCATGGACGATTTCTCCGTCTATGGAACTTCTTTTGATAATTGTTTGCAGAATCTTGAAAAAGTTTTGTAGAGATGTGAGGAGACCAATCTTGTTCTTAATTGGGAGAAAAGCCATTTTATGGTTAATGAAGGAATTGTTCTTCGACATAAAATTTCTGAAAGAGGTATTGAAGTTCATAGAGCTAAAGTTGAAGCCATTGAGAAAATGCCATGTCCCAGGGATGTCAAAGGTATTTGTAGTATTCTTGGTCATGTTGGTTTCTATAGAAGGTTTATTAAAGATTTCTCTAAAATATCAAAGCCTCTTACTAATCTTCTTCAAAAGGATGTACCTTTTGTTTTTGATGAATATTGTAAAGAATCTTTTGAAAATTTAAAGAAGGCTTTAATATATGCTCCTATTGTTCAACCCCCTGATTGGAATTTACCATTTGAAATTATGTGTGATGCTAGTGATTATTGAAGGGAATATGCCCGAGAGGCAATAATAAAATGGTTATTATCTTATTCCTTGTTTATGATGAATGTTTATTTCTCATGCTAGAATTGTATTAACCGGAAACGTTGATACATGTGTGCTTAATAAACAAACAATGGTTCCTAGTAAAGCCTCTCTTTTAACTAGCTCGTTGATTAATAGATGATCAAGGTTTCCTGATCATGAACATTGGATGTTATTAATAACGGGGTCATGTCATTAGAAGAATGACGTGATGAACATATACCCAAAGATAATATAGCAATGCGATCAAGTCATTTAGTTTACATTGTTATATCAAACATACGAAGTAACTTATTCCTTAGACCATGAGATCATGTCAATCACTGATACCGGAAGAGTGCTTTGATGGCATCAAACGTCACACCGTAACAGGGTGACTATAAAGGTGTCGTTAAGTATTCATAAAGTATTAGTTGAGGATCATGGATCAAGAGTGGGATTTGTCCATCCAAATGACGGAGAGATATACTCTGGGCCCTCTCGGTGATATCACATCGAAACCGCTTGCAAGCACGTGATATGATCACAAAGGATGTTATATCACGGGAACGAGAAAAGAGTACTTGTCGGTAACGAGATTGAACAAGGTATGGTTGATACCAATGATCGAATCTCGGACAAGTAAAATATCGCGAGACAAAGGGAATAGTTCACGGCGTTGTTGGTTCACACGATCACGAGAGTCATCGTTGAATATATAGGAGTCATCACGGATCTCCAGATCCCGCTGTTGATTATTGATCGGAGAGGAGTCTCGATCATGTCTATCTTATTCGCGAACCGTAGGGTGACACACTTAAGGTTCGATGACGCATTTGAGAGGATACGGAATATCGGAGAAAAGTTTGGACAGCACCGAAATTGTTTCGGGGAATATTGAAATAGTCACCGAAATTGTTTCGAGTAATTTTGAAATAGTTCAAGGGGATTCTTATCAAATGGTTGTTAATAGATTTAACAACTAACTCAAGGGGTTATATGTTAATGTTTGTTAATGGAATTAACAAATATTAAAATAAAGAAATAAAATTGTTTTATTTATTTATTAAAGAAAACCCTTGGGATTTTGAGTGGGAATTCATGGAAGAATGAGTGGGTTGAGTGGATACTCCACTCACATGATGAGGGAGAGGTGGAGGCAGCCAAAAATTCGTGGCTGCCATCCCCTCCTATAAAAGGAGGGGTGAGAGCTCCCTCTCCCACTACACACACTTGTGTCATCTCTTCCTCCCTCCTGCCGCTGCTCCACCACTTGTTCGTGCGCTTGGCGAAGCCCTGAGCAATGTTTTTCTCCACCACACCACGCCGTCGTGCTGCTGGAGTTCCGAGGGATCCTCTACTTCCGCGCCCCGCTGGAACGAGGGAACGGAGGTCGTCATCAACCGTACGTGTGACCGATCACGGATGCACCGCCGGATTGCGGTGCCATCTTCTCGCTATCGGGATCGGTGTGAGTACGACTACGCCAACAACGAGATTTGATCTCGTACCACTTTGAGTCTTCGAGGGTATGTGTTCTCCTTAACCCTCTTGTTGCCCGTTGCACTTCGTCTCCTAGATTAGATCTTGGCCTTTCGGGTATCTCTCGCGTAGGAAAATTTTTGTTTTCTATGCTACGTTCCCCTTCAGTGGTATCAGAGCCGGATCTATGCGTAGATGTTTTGTACGGGTAGAACACATAGGTGTATGTGGGCGTTGATGATCATGTTATTACCTCCTTGACTATTTTATGATCTTAGTGGCATAGTGGGATGAAGCGGCCCGGACTAACCTTACATGTCCACGTACATGAGACTTGTTCCACAACTGACATGCAACTTGTATTGCATAAGTGGCTTGCGGGTGTCTGTTTCTCCTACTATAGTTAAGATCTAATCTATGAAGGGTTGTTAAAAATGTGTTTATCAACGTTGTGGTTGATGTTCGTAGGTATGAACGGTTCTATCCTCGAAAGCCCTAAGCCACGTAAAATATGCAAAAATAAATTAGAAGCGTCTAACTAGTTTTTGCTGGGCATGTGAATTGATATGGTCAATATTACAAATTTGATTATGAGATGATCTATTTTGTAAATTATTGATATACCGTAAGGTATCCATATGGTTGTCTTCTTATTGATGGACAATCAAGTTTGGGGTACCGTGGTACTTGGTACCACGCCGGTGGAATGATTGACATCATACCATAATGCACATGATGGAGATCAAGTGCAAGAAGGACCATATCATATCACGTTATCCTTTCATGTGATGTTTGTGATGTTAATCCTTTTTATGCATCTTGTGTTGCTTAGATAACGATGTTAGCATTATAAGATGATCCCTCTCACTTAATATCAAGATAATAATGTGTTCTTCCTTAAGTATGCACCGTTAAGAAAGTTCGTCGTTTCGAGACACCACGTGATGATCGGGTGTGATAGACTCAACGTTCGCATACAACGGGTGTTTTCAAGCCTAGCATGTACAGACATGGCCTTGAAACACACGCAATACTACGGTTCTACTTGGCGAGCCTAGCATGTACAGACATGGCCTCGGAACACGTAACCGAAAGGTAAAGCATGAGTCATATGGATGATATGATGAACATGTCAATGTTCGCCTTTGAAGCTACATCATCTCACGTGATGATCGGTTTTGGTGTAGTGAATTTGGTTCGTGTAATCACTAAAGACGACTAAGAGGGATGTTGTTTTTGAGCGGGAGTTCATGGCTTAATTTGAATTAACTTGAACTTATTTATCATGAACAACAAATCAAAGTGAATTTGCACAACTTGTAGTAGTCATTGGCATCCTCATAACTATCTTACACTTAGATTGTTAATTGAGATATAACTGTTATGATCTGGTAAATACCATTTAAGATTGGTACCGTATTAGTGAAATTTAAAATTGAGTCCTATTGTAAATTTTTGGTATTTCCTACCTAGCTCCATGTGGTTAATGATTGATTAATCTAGAGAGCAAATAATTCCTACTTAGAATCCAGAGTCATGGTTGCTTCCGTATTACTTTATCTTCAAAAGAATGTTTTGTTGATCAAGGTGATTTAGGGACTGAAAAGAGTTGTTTTCAGAAACAATCAAGTGAAAGATATATTGATATCTAGAAACTTATTTGTGGCAACATGACTGAGTATAATTTAGCGTGACAATGTTTGCTTATATTATCTGAATATATGCAATGATTGAAGACGCTAGGCGTTTGAATATTCCAAGAAATTGGATGCTAAAAATTATCCTCTAAATTCCTTCCTTCGAGCTATAATAGCTTAATCATAAAATTGTTATGATGGGATGGATTAGAAGTATGGGTAAAGTAGTTTACCTTACTTGGAAAATGCTAAGAGTGGAATCTAGAAGAATGCTATTAATATGGTGATATTAGTAGAACAATCAAACTCAAAGTATGACTCAATGGGTGATAGTATATGACTAACACGCCAAAGAAAATGAGCTAGTAAGACTAGCATTGTTTGATGTTGAATGATTCTTCTATAAAGGAAAGGGAATATTGAAAATAGAATTACAAATAGATATATGGCAGAAAAGAAGATAACTGGAAAAGTCCAGCTCAGGAGTATATACTTGGTATACAAGATATAGATGTATTACTAGTTAACAAAGTATTTTTGGTATTTTGATACCACATTGGTTGGTATGAGTTGTCATACAAAGCAACGCAATGAAAGAAATACAAGGGCCTAAAAGGAACTAGTAATAGATGTGGAATCGATTATGACAAGAACATAAATAAAGTGTTATTGTGTTCATTGTCGTATCGAACCAACCAGTCAAGATTTATTTGAAGAACTTAATAATTTGTTATTTTGTTCTAGTCTTTTGTGAGAACAAATGAGATTGTTCAAACTATGATCATATTCCATAATTGATGGATATGTTAATATAAATCATGTTGGTAAAGTAAACATCTATAAGACTAAATGCTAAACGTTGCAAGACGTTGAAGAGTTTCACTTAAATTGTGACACCACCATTTTAGTTCATATCGGAAAGGAAAACATGAAGGAACTCCATATTGATGGACTTCCGGAGTCATTTTATTGACGCTTGTGAGACCTCTTCCAAAAGATGACTAGAATTCCGTTCTTAGGCCAAAGTAGAATGGACGACTAATTTAGTGGAGATTATACATATTGATGTATATAGTCCATTATGTGTAGTCATGTATGGTGGATTAATTCTTCCTTCATAAAATTCTGTCGATGATTTAAGTAGATATGTGAGTATATCTATTTAAAGGGAACAGAGTTTGACATTTTGAATTGGTTCAAAAGGTTGTTAATATGAAGTTAAAATCAATGTAACAAGATAATCAAGTTTTTATGATTGGATCATAAAGGATAAAGTTTGAGTTACAAGTTTAGCAAAACATCTGAGAAGTTGCAAAATTGTTCTACAACTTATACTTCTCGAATACCCCACATTAGATTGGAGTATTCAAAAGACAAAATCAAACCCTGTTTGACATGGTAAGATTAATAAAATTGCCATTATATGTTTGTAGTTTATACATTAAGGACAACCGCTTTTACACTGAAAAGAGCACCATCATGATCCGTTGAAATTGACAACATATAAGATATGGTTTGGGTAATGACCTGAATTGTCATTTTTCTTAAGTTTTGGTATGCATAGCATGTGTAAAATGTTTACAACCAAAATAGGATAAATATATGTTTATAAGGTTATCCCAAATAAAACATTGGGTATTTATCCTATCACCGAACCAAAAGACAAATGTTGTTTGTCAGAAAGGGTTGATTTCTCGAGAAAGTAGTTCTTGCGAAACAAGTGAGTGGGAGCACGGTACAAACTCAACAAGATTACAGAATCTCCGTTATCATGTCAAGAGTAGCGCAGCACTGGAAGTTGTTCCGGGGTTTACTATTTTGACTAAGTAGAAGACACTACAAATGTTGTAGATACTTCAAATGAGTTTGCGAACTGTAGCAGAAAAGTCCAAAAACTTTGTACTTTGAACAACTTGTGGTTTAAGTATAAAGTGTTGTTTTGACAACAAAGGACCTGGACCTTATAAAGGAAGCAAATGATGGGCACTGACTTCGTAAAATTGACTATGAGTCATTATATCCGCCATAGTATCCTTGTATGAATATCAAGTATGTGACTTGGTAGTCCTTTCAATAGGAATGATGCCTAACGATAGAAAAAGGGTCTATATAGCGACAAAGACATGGATACTTATCGAAAAGTTGTTTTCGACGAAGTTCAAAGAGTTCACTACTACAAGATTTTGATCTTCCGTAGTGATGCTTAGTCTTTGCAGATAGTTCTAGCAAAGTTACATATTATGATATGGATGTTGAATAACAAAACCAATTCTCCTCTCGAGGAAGTTTGTTCAAGGATGTGTACTTGACACAGTCTGAGAGTTTTGTAAAATTCAAAAGGTTGCTAGAAAGGCATGCGCACTTCAATGGTTGAAGTGAGCATAACGAAGTTGAAATCTTTACCTTAATGAAGTTATCAAAAGAGTTTGATTCCATCATGAATGATAAAGATGCTTGTAGAGTTACAAGAAATTAAGTGGGAGCGTTATGACATATTTCCAATACTTTATGTAGATGACATATGGTTGATTGGAAAATATGTATTTTAAATTAACACGGTTAAGATTTCATATTGATGAAAGGCTTAGAAGATATTGGGCATCGATATCTATAAAAGATGGATTGAAGCGCCTGATATGATTGAAGCCAAATTACATAGATGAAATATTGAAGTAAGTCAATATACAATTGATAAGAAGGAGTTCTTGTCACATGGAAAATAATTGAGCAAGATTCATGTGTTTTGACACATGATGAGCATCATTGAAATTGAGATTTCTAAGTCATGTTTCCATACTATGTACACAACCAGATGAGTCCTATGCTATAAAATGTTATAGTAGGATAATTCATATGATGATTAGACAACAGTGGGAGAGATCCTTGTGTCATTTTAGAAATGCTAAGGATATGTTTTCCTATATAGTAATGACAAAATAATAGTTGTAATATGTTACACTAATAGTCTTGTCATTTATTCAAGTAATTTTATCTCAATTAAAATATGTGATGAAGGGTAGCACAATAGGATGGAAGAAAGTTCCATGCTGGATTTGAAAGAGTTTCAAAATTAAAATATTGTGACAGATACTACAACAAAGGCTAAAGTATATCGTTGTGTTGACAACTAATTATAAGCGTATTTTGTGTCAAGGAGTTCTTTATTGAACTTGGTGAATTTCCAAGAATGCTGAAACTATGAAGCTACATTTTCACAATGTTAGTAACATCAGTTTAAGCTGAGGAATTAAGGTATCACCGGAACTTGGTGAGTTTCCAAGAATGCTAACACTATGAAGCTACATTTTCACAATGTTAGTGACATCAGTTTAAGCTGAGGAATTAAGTTTTCACGAATTGACTATATATATACAAAGCCATCTCATTAGAGAATGAGTGATGCGTGTAGACGCAAAGAACATGCAAATACAATAGGACCTGAACAGTTCAGATCTTTTTGATGATGTTTACCGCATGCGAAGCATGGTAATAACACTGGTACGCCATATGTGTTAAAGTGCTTACAGACTAGATTATTGACTCTAGTGCAAGTGGGAGACTGAAGGGAATATGCCCGAGAGGCAATAATAAAATGGTTATTATCTTATTCCTTGTTTATGATGAATGTTTATTTCTCATGCTAGAATTGTATTAACCGGAAACGTTGATACATGTGTGCTTAATAAACAAACAATGGTTCCTAGTAAAGCCTCTCTTTTAACTAGCTCGTTGATTAATAGATGATCAAGGTTTCCTGATCATGAACATTGGATGTTATTAATAACGGGGTCATGTCATTAGAAGAATGACGTGATGAACATATACCCAAAGATAATATAGCAATGCGATCAAGTCATTTAGTTTACATTGTTATATCAAACATACGAAGTAACTTATTCCTTAGACCATGAGATCATGTCAATCACTGATACCGGAAGAGTGCTTTGATGGCATCAAACGTCACACCGTAACAGGGTGACTATAAAGGTGTCGTTAAGTATTCATAAAGTATTAGTTGAGGATCATGGATCAAGAGTGGGATTTGTCCATCCAAATGACGGAGAGATATACTCTGGGCCCTCTCGGTGATATCACATCGAAACCGCTTGCAAGCACGTGATATGATCACAAAGGATGTTATATCACGGGAACGAGAAAAGAGTACTTGTCGGTAACGAGATTGAACAAGGTATGGTTGATACCAATGATCGAATCTCGGACAAGTAAAATATCGCGAGACAAAGGGAATAGTTCACGGCGTTGTTGGTTCACACGATCACGAGAGTCATCGTTGAATATATAGGAGTCATCACGGATCTCCAGATCCCGCTGTTGATTATTGATCGGAGAGGAGTCTCGATCATGTCTATCTTATTCGCGAACCGTAGGGTGACACACTTAAGGTTCGATGACGCATTTGAGAGGATACGGAATATCGGAGAAAAGTTTGGACAGCACCGAAATTGTTTCGGGGAATATTGAAATAGTCACCGAAATTGTTTCGAGTAATTTTGAAATAGTTCAAGGGGATTCTTATCAAATGGTTGTTAATAGATTTAACAACTAACTCAAGGGGTTATATGTTAATGTTTGTTAATGGAATTAACAAATATTAAAATAAAGAAATAAAATTGTTTTATTTATTTATTAAAGAAAACCCTTGGGATTTTGAGTGGGAATTCATGGAAGAATGAGTGGGTTGAGTGGATACTCCACTCACATGATGAGGGAGAGGTGGAGGCAGCCAAAAATTCGTGGCTGCCATCCCCTCCTATAAAAGGAGGGGTGAGAGCTCCCTCTCCCACTACACACACTTGTGTCATCTCTTCCTCCCTCCTGCCGCTGCTCCACCACTTGTTCGTGCGCTTGGCGAAGCCCTGAGCAATGTTTTTCTCCACCACACCACGCCGTCGTGCTGCTGGAGTTCCGAGGGATCCTCTACTTCCGCGCCCCGCTGGAACGAGGGAACGGAGGTCGTCATCAACCGTACGTGTGACCGATCACGGATGCACCGCCGGATTGCGGTGCCATCTTCTCGCTATCGGGATCGGTGTGAGTACGACTACGCCAACAACGAGATTTGATCTCGTACCACTTTGAGTCTTCGAGGGTATGTGTTCTCCTTAACCCTCTTGTTGCCCGTTGCACTTCGTCTCCTAGATTAGATCTTGGCCTTTCGGGTATCTCTCGCGTAGGAAAATTTTTGTTTTCTATGCTACGTTCCCCTTCAATTATGTTGTAGGTGTTGTTCTTGGACAGCGGGTAGATAAGAAGTTAAATGTTATTCATTATACTAGTAAAATTCTTGATGCTGCTCAAAAGAATTATGCTACCACTGAGAAAGAGTTCCTAGCTGTAGTTTTTGCTTGTGATAAATTTAGGCAGTATATTGTTGATTCTAAAGTTACTATTCATACTCATCATGCTGCTATTAAGTACGTTATGGAAAAGAAAGATGCTAAGCCTAGGCTTATTAGATGGGCGCTTCTCTTATAAGAGTTTGATTTACATATTATGGATAGGAAGGGTGCTGAAAATCCTGTTGCTAATAATTTGTCTAGATTAAAAAATATCTCTGATGATCATATTCCTGTTAATGATAGTTTTCCTAATGAACAGTTGGCTGGAATAAAAGTGAGCTCTCAAGAGAGTCCATGGTATGCTGATTATGCTAACTTTATTGTTTCCAAGTATTTGCCTCCTACCTTTACAGCTCAGCATAGAAGAAAATTCTTCTATGATTTGAGGCATTATTTTTGGGATGTCCCACACTTATATAAAGAAGGTGTTGATGGTATTTTGAGAATATGTGTTCCTGAAAATGAACAACGAGAGATATTGAGAAAATGTCATAGTAGTGCTTATGGAGGACATCACGCTGGAGATAGAACTGCACATAAGGTTCTACAATCAGGTTTTTATTGGCCTACTCTCTTTAAAGATTCTAGGAAGTTTGTTTTATCTTGTGATCAATGTCAAAGGATTGGAAATATTTCTAGACGTAATGAAATGCCTATGAATTATTCTCTTGTTATTGAGTCGTTTGATTGTTGGGGTTTTGACTTTATGGGTCCTTTCCCTCCTTCAAAAGGCTACACTCATATTCTTGTTGTTGTTGATTATGTTACTAAATGGGTAGAAGCTATACCTACTAAAAGTGCTGATGTTGAAACCTCATTAAAAATGCTTAAAGACATTATTTTCCCTAGGTTTGGTGTGCCTAGATATCTTATGACTGATGGGGGTTCTCATTTTATCCATGGTGGTTTTAGAAAGACTCTTGCTAAATATGATGTTAATCATAGAATTGCCTCACCCTATCATCCTCAAACTAGTGGGCAAGTAGAATTATCAAATAGAGAAATCAAATCTATCTTGCAAAAGACTGTTAACAAATCTAGAAAAAATTGGGCTAAGAAATTTGTAACACCTGGGGTGTTCCCCCTAAGTAGGGTTGGTTGTTTTCTTTTTGCATTGCATCACATGCATCATATGCATTGCACCATGTTTTCAAAACAACTCAAAAATTCGCACCAATTTAAACTTTCAAACATTGTCCAAAATTCCCAATTAAAAAGTGCAAACTAACCACTCAACTTGTTTTCAAATAGTTGAAGTTGAAATTTATTTAATTAGCTTGTCAATAAAAATTCCCTTTTATCAACACCCTAAATGGTAAATTCCAATTCAACTTCAAATCAAATCATTTATAATGGGCATGATCAAATTGTGGTTTAAAAATTAACAACTTGCAAACTTTTATAACTCACTAAGTTTTCATAGTATTTGGACTTATTAAATAAAACTTGTTTATTCCCAAAATTCCAAACCAAACCCTATTTGAAATTCGACTAACAATTTAATATTAAATTAATAATTCAAATTGTTGGAAATAAGTTAACCTACCTTTATTGTTGCTGTTTTGTAAATCAAGTAAAAAATATTTTCATAAATAAAAACCCTAAAAACCTCTCTCTCTCTTTCTCTCTTCCTTCTACAAAAAAAAAACTGTGAACAGAAAAAAATAAAAGGAAGAGGTGAGCTGAGGGAGAAAGCCCAACCCACAGCCCATCTCCCCCCTAGCCCAACAACCCACTCGGTCATCTTCCTCGTACGGACGAACAGAGACAGGGGGAGGTCGCTGTCAAGCTTTCCCCCCCACCGATCCCCACCTCCTTTATCTACCCCCCCCCCCTAGAGGGCAACCCTAACCCTAGCCGAGCTCTCCACTCATCCTCCTCCTCCCATCCGCCGCCAATCTTCTTTCCCCCTCGGAATTCCCCTCCAAACTCTCTGAATTTTCTCTGTCTCTCAATGTTCACTATGGCCGCACCTTGGCGACCATGGCGCCGCCGCGCTGCTTGTCGCCGGCCCGCACTCTCAACGGGAATGGAACCAGGAGGGTTCCATCCCCATTTCTCCCGAAGAGGCCCCGGCCGGAGGACGCCTGCATAGGCCGCGCCATCGCCGGGAAGACCCCGCCGCTGCAGCCATGAACGACGTCTGCGACCTCCTTTCCGCGGATCAGACCCTGCACCAACGGACTCCCACCGAGGTGAGGCCCCCTCCCAGGCCTAGGCCCTCCCCCTCCTCCTCCCGCTGCTCTGTGATTCCCCGCCATCGAGCGGCAGAACGCCCGCCATCGCTGCAGCTCACGATTGCCGTCGTCTTCCCGATCGTGTTACAGTAACCGAATTTTTGTTACAGTTTCGTCAGGCTTTAAGTTACCTCAAAACAAACTCGCCTCTGTATCCATCACAAACGTGACAGCAGCCCAGTGGCTAGGCACCCTGGCGCGCAAGCCCCCAGGTCCTGGGTTCGATCCCCCCAAGCCACACCTTTTATTTCTGTTTTTTCTTTTTCTGCCCGATTTTCAGAAACAGAGATCTGAGGCATTAACTCTAAAATCAATATCAAATTGAATATTACTCCAATTTGAATGATTCAAATTCCTGTGGATTCATAATCTTGAGCCCTATCTGTTAATGTCAAGTTTCAATATGTTGCTGTAACAATTTTTGCACTAAATAATTAATTACTGAAAATGCAATAAAAAGTGGAAACTTTGGAATTTCATAACTTTAGTTCTGCTCATCCAATTTAAGCAAACTTGGGCTCTAAAAATTTGTCTTAACAAACTATACATATTGGTATTTTATTTGGGCACAATTGAATTAATTTTGAACATGTTTTCCTCTGTTTACTAAAAAGGGAAGAATAAGACTATTTAAGAAAAGTTGCATAATAAATCCATTAATAACCCAAAAATTGTGTTTAATAGCTCAAAATGTTCAGTGAAACATTTGCTACATGTTTTCAACCTTTTCAATGCAATTTTTTTTATTGTTTTCCCTAATTAAAAGTGGTGCAATAATTCAATGCTTTAATTAAACCCTTTTAAATTGCAAAATTCATAACTTGGGCAATTCAAATCCAATTCCAACATGTAAAATATGTTTTCCATCCCATTTCTCATGAACTTTGCAAATATGAAGTTTTTTTCTGTTTTGAATAATTTAAATTGCTGAAAACAACTGTTTCTTATTTAATGCAATTAAAATTGCCAAATTAATAACTTGCTCATTTTAAATCCAAATTCAACAAATGAAATATGTTTTCCATCTAAAATTTTGTGTTCTTTCCAAATATAAATTTTGTTATCTGTTTTGAACAATTAAAATGGGTGAAAACAACAAATGTTTGTGTAACTCACTTAAGAAGCCAAATTTCATAACTTAATAAGTAAAATTCCAAACTTGGTAAACCCCTTCTCAAATTAAAGCTATTGTTGTTTTCTCGTTGTTTTCCTCATCCATGCATCATGCTAATCCACCTTCACCTGTTGGTTAGTTGTAAAACAATTATTTCAACCTTAATTCATGGGCTTTCCATATGTAATCCAAATTGCATGTGGGTCCATTTAATCATGTTATGTTACCATGTCAACTAGTTTATCTTGATGCATCCTTAAACTTGTCATGCATCCATATCCTGATCATGCTGGATCTTTTGCCGTAGTAGTAATTGTTGCATCCGGTGTTTGTTCGAGGTTCGTTGCTTCTTCGCGGATAGGACGTTGAGATGATGTGAGCAACGACAAGTTCCGTGGATGTACCTCTACTTGCTGGAGTCCAGGCAAGTATACTCACTTGCTGCCAAATGGCTGCCTTTCATCACTTGTTACCGATTCTTTCCGTTGTTCTTATTCTAGCCTTATGTTCGATGCTTGTGTCTCGATCCTATCATATGTTTACCTTGCAGCCCTGATATAGACTTTCCTTCCACTTCCTGTTAACTGTTGCTTGTTTACCTTGTTAGCCCTCGTGTCGTAGTTGCATGCTTAGATTTGTTTGTGCTCAAGTCTTGTTATCCTTTGTCGTATCACCTGTTTAGTTGATAGTTGGGTTTCAATTCAATCAACAACATGTTAATGTCTGGGGTAATAATAATTTGATGTTAAGGCACCGGCAGGAGGCCCGGGTTAGGGTTTTGAGGCCTGCTAGTGTCGAACTTAATTAGGAAAAGAGTCTTGTCTACTGATCCATGATGAGCGTGCTCACCGCATCCGGGTGGTAGTATGGGACCCCCCTCGACTTAGACCTGATCTGCAGCTTGTCCGAAGAGCCACACTTAGTTCGGGTGTTCCATTTGCTCCTTCGCATAATGGGAGGCGCCTCCATGGTTACTGGTGATGGTTATGATGATGATGCATATAGGGCGAGGCCTGTATTGCCGGGGTGTTGCGTCCTGCGGGAGTTTTGCACACTTGCGCTGAGTATTCGGCTGCGTGGCTAGGACCTTATAGCTCCGTGGCTCCTAGGACAGGTTGTAGAGACGGTTTGGGTCGTGTCGAGCCAACCTGAGTTTTAGTTGGTGGCTCGAGTGTGTACGGGTACTGGAGCACACCCTGCAGGGATAAATCTTCTCGAGAAGCCGTGTTTTCCGCGGTTATGGATTACTTGGTGAAAGTACTGGCTAACAAGTACTCAGAACAACTTACACCTAACTAATGATAACTTGACTAGTAATAGTCTTATTGACACAATAAGTTGAACATCATTAATCCAACAGTGTGAGTTATCCTTGGGTTGCTTCCTTAGTAGGGGGTGACATTGGATGGGTATTGTTTTGGTGAGTAGTTGTAGTTGGTTCCGATACGCTATCTTATCCCCCTCTTTTAGCCGGATGTTGTAGCAAGTCTCTGTAGTTGGTTAGTGCAGCCCGCTGCCGCTTATTTGCAATAATCCCTCCCTTTCCGTTGATCCCAAAGTATTTGTATCTTGTGATTACTGGCTACGCCGATATCTTGTGAGTATGGTTTATCCACTTTCCAGTACTTAACCGTACTGACCCACGAATCCTTTTTCGTGGCTGCATATTCAATATTGCAGTCAACAGGTTTGAAGTCTGACGACGTTAGCTTGGGAATCCCTCCGGCTTGGCCTGGGCAGGGATTGGACGCTCTCGGTTATCTTCAGGACTCTTAGTCCAATTTGTATCTTGTCCGTAGTCGGACGCTATGTTGTTTCTTCCGCTGTTATTTGGATCTTTGTATTGTATCAGTTGTATCCCTGACTCGTTTGAGTCATCTTGTATATCTCTTTGTTGTTGTTGTTGTGGATTATTCGTGAACTGTTGTAATGTTATCACAAGTGGCAACCTGGAATCGGTTATTATGTGGATCTTGGCGGGAATGCTGAAATCTGCATAGTGCCCGATCTCGGGGCATCACAAATGGTATCAGAGCCTTGGTTCCGATTCCCGAGATTGTTTCGATACGAATGGTTATCGAAGCAACGGGTCCGCAAAGCCTGTAGGATAACCTCGCTAACGGTCGTTGTTTCTAGAGTGTCAAAAACTATTTCTGCTAAACTATTTTGGAAAACATCTCAATAGGATTCTTGTTTTTCTCCTTATCCCTATTCTATTTCCCCTCCCATCTTATTTGTTTTGGAGTCTTCCCCCTTGTCTATCTATCAAAGTGTTAGGATCCTACGTGGGTGGACGTTTTCTGAGCCTTTAACCTAATAGGATTCGATCAACGGAAGATTCCTGGTGGAAGAACATCGTCGTCACGCCGAGCAAGAAGCCCTTGTTAGTGGTGTCGAGAAGCCCTTGTTAGTGGTGTCGAGAAGCCCTTGTTAGTGGTGTCGAGGAGATCAACTGGAAGCATGAAGAATCGATAGTCGAACTTCTTTCCCCTCCCGGGTTAGCAGGTGGATTGCGAGGGCGCAATCGCTTGTTAGTGGTGTCGTCTGTAACACCTGGGGTGTTCCCCCTAAGTAGGGTTGGTTGTTTTCTTTTTGCATTGCATCACATGCATCATATGCATTGCACCATGTTTTCAAAACAACTCAAAAATTCAAACCAATTTAAACTTTCAAACATTGTCCAAAATTCCCAATTAAAAAGTGCAAACTAACCACTCAACTTGTTTTCAAATAGTTGAAGTTGAAATTTATTTAATTAGCTTGTCAATAAAAATTCCCTTTTATCAACACCCTAAATGGTAAGTTCCAATTCAACTTCAAATCAAATCATTTATAATGGGCATGATCGAATTGTGGTTTAAAAATTAACAACTTGCAAACTTTTATAACTCACTAAGTTTTCATAGTATTTGGACTTATTAAATAAAACTTGTTTATTCCCAAAATTCCAAACCAAACCCTATTTGAAATTCAACTAACAATTTAATATCAAATTAATAATTCAAATTGTTGGAAATAAGTTAACCTACCTTTGTTGTTGCTGTTTTGTAAATCAAGTAAAAAATATTTTCATAAATAAAAACCCTAAAAACCTCTCTCTCTCTCTTTCTCTCTTCCTTCTACAAAAAAAACTGTGAACAGAAAAAATAAAAGGAAGAGGTGAGCTGAGGGAGAAAGCCCAACCCACAGCCCATCTCCCCCCTAGCCCAACAACCCACTCGGTCATCTTCCTCGTACGGACGAACAGAGACAGGGGGAGGTCGCTGTCAAGCTTTTCCCCCCACCGATCCCCACCTCCTTTATCTACCCCCCCCTAGAGGGCAACCCTAACCCTAGCCGAGCTATCCACTCCTCCTCCTCCTCCCATCCGCCGCCAATCTTCTTTCCCCCTCGGAATTCCCCTCCAAACTCTCTGAATTTTCTCTGTCTCTGAATGTTCACCATGGCGGCACCTTGGCGACCATGGCGCCGCCGCGCTGCTTGTCGCCGGCCCGCGCTCTCAACGGGAATGGAACCAGGAGGGTTCCATCCCCGTTTCTCCCGAAGAGGCCCCGGCCGGAGGACGCCTGCATAGGCCGCGCCGTCGCCGGGAAGACGCCGCCGCTGCAGCCATGAACGACGTCTGCGACCTCCTTTCCGCGGATCAGACCCTGCACCAACGGACTCCCACCGAGGTGAGGCCCCCTCCCAGGCCTAGGCCCTCCCCCTCCTCCTCCCGCTGCTCTGTGATTCCCCGCCATCGAGCGGCAGAACTCCCGCCATCGCTGCAGCTCACGATTGCCGTCGTCTTCCCGATCGTGTTACAGTAACCGAATTTTTGTTACAGTTTCGTCAGGCTTTAAGTTACCTCAAAACAAACTCGCATCTGTATCCATCACAAACGTGACAGCAGCCCAGTGGCTAGGCACCCTGGCGCGCAAGCCCCCAGGTCCTGGGTTCGATCCCCCCAAGCCACACCTTTTATTTCTGTTTTTTCTTTTTCTGCCCGAATTTCAGAAACAGAGATCTGAGGCATTAACTCTAAAATCAATATCAAATTGAATATTACTCCAATTTGAATGATTCAAAATCCTGTGGATTCATAATCTTGAGACCTTTCTGTTAATGTCAAGTTTGCAATATGTTGCTGTAACAATTTTTGCACTAACTAATTAATTACTGAAAATGCAATAAAAAGTGGAAACTTTGGAATTTCATAACTTTAGTTCTGCTCATCCAATTTAAGAAAACTTGGGCTCTAAAAATTTGTCTTAACAAACTCTACATATTGGTATTTTATTTGGGCACAATTGAATTAATTTTGAACATGTTTTCCTCTGTTTACTAAAAAGGGCAGAATAAGACTATTTATGAAAAGTTGCATAATAAATCCATTAATAACCCAAAAATTGTGTTTAATAGCTCAAAATGTTCAGTGAAACATTTGCTACATGTTTTCAACCTTTTCAATGCAATTTGTTTATTGTTTTCCCTAATTAAAAGTGGTGCAATAATTCAATGCTTTAATTAAACCCTTTTAAATTGCAAAATTCATAACTTGGGCAATTCAAATCCAATTCCAACATGTAAAATATGTTTTCCATCCCATTTCTCATGAACTTTGAAAATATGAACTTTGTTTTCTGTTTTGAATAATTTAAATTGCTGAAAACAACTGTTTCTTATTTAATGCAATTAAAATTGCCAAATTAATAACTTGCTCATTTTAAATCCAAATTCAACAAATGAAATATGTTTTCCATCTAAAATTTTGTGTTCTTTCCAAATATAAATTTTGTTATCTGATTTGAACAATTAAAATGGGTAAAAATAACAAATGTTTGTGTAACTCACTTAAGAAGCCAAATTTCATAACTTAATAAGTAAAATTCTAAACTTGGTAAACCCCTTCTCAAATTAAAGCTATTGTTGTTTTCTCGTTGTTTTCCTCATCCATGCATCATGCTAATCCACCTTCACCTGTTGGTTAGTTGTAAAACAATTATTTCAACCTTAATTCATGGGCTTTCCATATGTAATCCAAATTGCATGTGGGTCCATTTAATCATGTTATGTTACCATGTCAACTAGTTTATCTTGATGCATCCTTAAACTTGTCATGCATCCATATCCTGATCATGCTGGATCTTTGGCCGTAATAGTAATTGTTGCATCCGGTGTTTGTTCGAGGTTCGTTGCTTCTTCGCGGATAGGACGTTGAGATGATGTGAGCAACGACAAGTTCCGTGGATGTACCTCTACTTGCTGGATTCCAGGCAAGTATACTCACTTGCTGCCAAATGGATGCCTTTCATCACTTGTTACCGATTCTTTCTGTTGTTCTTATTCTAGCCTTATGTTCGATGCTTGTGACTCGATCCTATCATATGTTTACCTTGCAGCCCTGATATAGCCTTTCCTTCCACTTCCTATTAACTGTTGCTTGTTTACCTTGTTAGCCCTCGTGTCGTAGTTGCATGCTTAGATTTGTTTGTGCTCAAGTCTTGTTATCCTTTGTCGTATCACCTGTTTAGTTGATAGTTGGGTTTCAATTCAATCAACAACATGTTAATGTCTGGGGTAATAATAATTTGATGTTAAGGCACCGGCAGGAGGCCCGGGTTAGGGTTTTGAGGCCTGCTAGTGTCGAACTTAATTAGGAAAAGAGTCTTGTCTACTGATCCATGATGAGCGTGCTCACCGCATCCGGGTGGTAGTATGGGACCCCCCTCGACTTAGACCTGATCTGCAGCTTGTCCGAAGAGCCACACTTAGTTCGGGTGTTCCATTTGCTCCTTCGCATAATGGGAGGCGCCCCCATGGTTACTGGTGATGGTTATGATGATGATGATGATGCATATAGTGCGAGGCCTGTATTGCCGGGGTGTTGCGTCCTGCGGGAGTTTTGCACACTTGCGCTGAGTATTCGGCTGCGTGGCTGGGACCTTATAGCTCCGTGGCTCCTAGGACAGGTTGTAGAGACGGTTTGGGTCGTGTCGAGCCAACCTGAGTTTTAGTTGGTGGCTCGAGTGTGTACGGGTACTGGAGCACACCCTGCAGGGATAAATCTTCTCGAGAAGCCGTGTTTTCCGCGGTTATGGATTACTTGGTGAAAGTACTGGCTAACAAGTACTCAGAACAACTTACACCTAACTAATGATAACTTGACTAGTAATAGTCTTATTGACACAATAAGTTGAACATCATTAATCCAACAGTGTGAGTTATCCTTGGGTTGCTTCCTTAGTAGGGGGTGACATTGGATGGGTATTGTTTTGGTGAGTAGTTGTAGTTGGTTCCGATACGCTATCTTATCCCCCTCTTTTAGCCGGATGTTGTAGCGAGTCTCTGTAGTTGGTTAGTGCAGCCCGCTGCCGCTTATTTGCAATAATCCCTCCCTTTCCGTTGATCCCAAAGTATTTGTATCTTGTGATGACTGGCTACGCCGGTATCTTGTGAGTATGGTTTATCCACTTGCCAGTACTTAACCGTACTGACCCACGAATCCTTTTTCGTGGCTGCATATTCAATATTGCAGTCAACAGGTTTGAAGTCTGACGACGTTAGCTTGGGAATCCCTCCGGCTTGGCCTGGGCAGGGATTGGACGCTCTCGGTTATCTTCAGGACTCTTAGTCCAATTTGTATCTTGTCCGTAGTCGGACGCTATGTTGTTTCTTCCGCTGTTATTTGGATCTTTGTATTGTATCAGTTGTATCCCTGACTCGTTTGAGTCATCTTGTATATATCTTTGTTGTTGTTGTTGTGGATTATTCGTGAACTGTTGTAATGTTATCACAAGTGGCAACATGGAATCGGTTATTATGTGGATCTTGGCGGGAATGCTGAAATCTGCATAGTGCCCGATCTCGGGGCGTCACAAAATTAAATGATGCTCTGTGGGCTTATAGAACTGCTTATAAAAATCCCATGGGCATGTCTCCTCATAAAATGGTTTATGGAAAAGCTTGTCACTTGCCCCTAGAATTAGAACACAAAGCTTATTGGGCAGTGAGAGACCTAAATAGAGATTTTAAACTTGCTGGTGAGAAAAGGTTGCTTGACTGAAGTTCTTTAGATGAATTGAGGAGTGAAGCATATGAAAATGCTAAGCTCTTTAAAGAGAAAGTTAAAAGGTGGCACGATAAGAGAATTATTAAAAGAGAATTTCATGTTGGTGAGAAAGTGCTATTTTATAGGTCTCATCTCAGATTTTTTGCAGGAAAATTACTCTCGAGATGGGATGGACCTTTTGTTATCAAAGAGGTATATCGTTCGGGGGCAATTAAAATTGTTTCCCTTGAAGACAACACTTCACAATTGGTGAATGGCCAAAGACTCAAGCATTATATTTCTGGAGATCCTTATAATGAAAATGTTGATTGTATTCGAGCCATGATCTCGGAGGAATTTACTAAGAAGCATATTTCAGAAACCGTAGAGTCATTTTTCGAATAGGTATCAGTTTTGATAAGAAAACGTTCGCGAAACATCTTCCAACTTTTATTTTTATTGTTTTTTGAAAATATGAAATATTATGAGCCGGAAACGAAGCGGAGACGAAGCCCGGAGGCTTCACACCATGGGGTGGCGCGGGCCCACCCCTGGTCGCGCCAGCCCATGGTGTGGGCGCCCCGGAGCCCCTCTCCGACTTGTTTTCGACCTGTACTTTCCTTTCGTTACGAAACTTTTTGCTATATAATCCCCCGGACCCACCGAGGTCCGTATATTGTTTTCTCGTCGTGTTTCTGTTTCGAGCTATTTCTGCCAGGTTACATCTTCAGATCTAGAGACACAATGTCCTCTCTTGGATCTCCCAAAGACAGTTTCTTTGAGAACGTCGTCAACCCGTACATGAATGAGTTGAAGATGCATCCCAAGGAATTGCTGCTCAAGGACGGGAAGGTACAGATTGAAGATGTTCGGGGCCCTAAAGGAGAAGGCAGTCTGGAAGCTAGGATGGAAGAACTGGAGCAAGATGTTTTTAGGTACAAGAACATGGCGGAGCGTGAAGTTGAGATCATCCACAGGATAAAGACATAACAGATTGCTGAATACAAGAGGGAGAATTTGAAGCTTTGGGAGGATATTTTCTCACTCACCAAGACCACCAATTATTTGCAAGCACAACTCTATGATGTGCAGAACCAGAACTGTGAGTATGAGAACATGTTTAAACGTATAAGCTCTGCTGCTAGTTTCAGGATGTTGGAGACCAGGACATCATTTGTGGATGGAGAGCCTTTACCTTGAAAGACCGAGGATGAGAAGGATTCACCACCACCACCAAAGAATTTATTCATCATTGGTTTTGGCATCCCCTTGGCTTGTTCCAAGCTCGGGGGAGTGTCGCGGTATCACATCACTATCTTTCATCTTTTTGCCTTTTTAGTAGAGTCATATCATGAGTAGAGAAGTTATCATATAGGATGGTTTACAGTACGGAAGTGTCTCTACTTAGTTGGTTATCGTTGTATCCATTGGTGTGAGTTGCCGGTTTGAAATATTAATGAGAAGTTTCATCATTTACTTTCTATGCACCTTATTTTAGTTTTCAATTTCTGTCATATGGTTGAGCTTGTTGTTAGTGTTTGGTAACACTCTGGAGATCATCAAGTTAATCTAGTTGGTTTTGGCAAAAATAGCTTGGGTCAGTAGAAATAATATGTTGAGATGCTAGTATAAGAAAGAGGAATTCACCTATTAGCTCATAAACTTAGTATTCACAAGTTAAGATCGTTTGTGCTCTCAATGAAGATTGCATGATTGGTTTCATCATATGTATATTTGTTTGTTTTCTCTCAACTCTTATGCTTGCTACCCAGCCTTGCTAGCCAAAAACCTTGTACTAAGAGGGAATGCTTCTCGTGCATCCAAACCTTGAGCCCCAAAACCTTGTCATTTGTGTCCACCATACCTTCCTACATGTGGTATTTCACCGCCACTCCAAGTAAATTGCTCATGTGTTACCTTTAAACCTTCAAAATTATCCCTATTTTGTGTTCCTGTTTTAGCTCATGAGGACGCAAATAGAGAATCTTTATCTCACTTGTTGATTGGACTCACACACCTGGACTAGTGGCTTCATCCGCTTATCCAAATTCTAGAAGAGATGGCAGCGGGGTTCCCAGACCCAAATAATAATACAAATTCTCTTCACTCTTATTGCCCCTGATTTATCAGTCAAAGCATAATTGTGTAAACAAAAGAGAAAGAGGGATGACCTTCTATACCAGTTGCGTCCTTCAATGGGAGCCGCTCTTGTGAGTCTAGTTGGCTTGTGACGTACTATATTTTCTGTTTTCCATTCATTGACATAAACATACACCTATCTCAAAATTTAGACACTCCTCCATAGTTTGTGATTGTTGGAAGGCACCCGAGGATTCGGTTAGCCATGGTTTGTGTAAGATGGATGGGAGGAGTGTCATGCATTTTATACCTCTGTTTATTAAAATAAAAGCTCTAGCACATGAGTGATCCATGCTTCCCTCTGTGAAGGGCCTATCTTTTACATTTATGTTGAGTCAGTAAACCTACTTCCTTTTGTCTCCAGCAAGCATTTGAGTTGTTGTGATCTCACCATCTATATGTTGATTTATTCAATCATGTTTTCTATCCTTCTTTGTTTAGCACATGCTTTATTATCTGAATGAATATTAATTTGAAAGTTATGAATCACTGTAAAAGGATTGTTATAATTAAACATGTTAAGCTCTACAATATAAGCCTTGTTATAAAGACTTCGCCTAAGATAAGTATGATATCATTAAATGTTCTCTAACCAAGAACGAAGTTTTTCATCACCAATTTTGATTCTCTCTTTTCCATCTTTGTTTGTGACTCCCATTACTCGTTTCAAGTTAAGTTATATGAGAGTAAGTTGTTGTCTATAATGATTGGTGTATAGATAAATGTGATGCTTCTTGTTCGTATTTTATTTATCGACTCTTCACTCCATAAACCTGTGGTCATGTTTACTGAGTTCAGTTTCGCTTGGGGACAAGCGAGGTCTAAGCTTGGGGGGAGTTGGTAGGTCCATTTTGCATCACTATTTTATATCATAATTTTCTGTTATTCATCGATATATTTCATATTATGATGCATCCCTTATGTTATTTTATTTTATTTTGCATGTTTCATAATTTTTGGAGAATAAACACAGGTACCAGAAATCTGATGGAAAAAGATTGTCGAGATACCATATTTTAGAAGATCAAAAGAAGAAGGGGGACACCAGGGGTGTCTTAGAAGTTTAGAGGAAGATTCCAACCAGAAGGGGAGACAGAGGTGGACCACCAGGGGCCCACACCATGAGGTGGCGCGCCACCAGGTGGTGTGGCCACCCTGGCCTACCTCTGGTCGAGGTCTTTGGCGTACTTGACCCCCAGGGAACCCTAAGACTCATACCATCATCGAAGAATTATTCCGCCGCCGCCTCGGGGCGGAAAACACCCGAGAAAGAAAAGCTCTCTGGAATGGAGAAATCTGCCGGGGAACTTCCTCTCCGGAGAGGGGAAATCATCGCCATCGTCACCGTCATCACTCCGGGAATCATCAAGATCGTCATCATCATCATCATCACCACTAGCACCATCACCCTCATCATCCACCGTCACCCCGCTGTAACAATTAGGGGCCTCTATCGCTGTTTTACATTAGATCTCTCTCCCGGTGTGGATTACTTGTTAGTAGTTGATGCTTGTGAGATTTATCGGTGTTTTCACTTTATGACCAGATTGTTATCATCCATTATATCAACTCTGATTATGATCCATATGATGTTTTGTGAGTATTTCGTGTTGTTCTTGAGGACATGGGAGAAGTCAAGTTGTTAGTAGTGAAGTAATGTTGAGTAATATTTGATGGTTTGATATTTAAGTTGTGGTGTTATTCTTCTAGTGGTGTCATGTGAACGTCGACTACATGATACTTCACCATTTATGGTCCTAGGGGAATGTATCGTGTATTTGGCTACTAATTGTGGTGTTGCCGGAGTGACAGAAACCTAAACCCCCGTTAGGAAACCATTACACGAGGGAGCGTAGGATCCCGAAGTTTAAAGCTGTGGTTAGATTTATTTCTTAATTACTTTCTTGTAGTTGCGGATGCTTGCAAGGGGTATAATCAAAAGTATGTATTAGTCTTGGATGGGACGGTACATTAGCATAGGTTCACCCACACAACACTTATCAAAACACTAAGATTATTCGGCGGCATGGAACAAAAGCACTTGACAGAAACCTCCCGTGTGTCCTCGAGAATGTTTGTTAATCATAAGTAAACCCACCGGCTTGTCCTTTGCTGAAGAAAGGATTGGGCCACTTGCTGCAATTATTATTACTGCATTTTATTTACTCGCACTTTATTTATCTTCAATATCAAAAACCCCTACAAATCTATCTTTCGGTATTTACAGTTATTCCTTCATCAAAACTACTTGTCAACACCTTCTGCTCCTCATTGGGTTTGACACTCTTATTTATCGAAAGTACTAAGATACACCCCCTATGTTGGAACGCGTAGAGATAAACGAAAACTTTTCTACGGGGTACTTCCAAGATCTAGCCGAGGTAGAAGGCCACGAGGATTACCACTAGACGCGCAGGTGCAGATTATCGATGCAGCGCGTCGATGCAGTGTAGTCCCACGATACGATCCAACCGATCCAATCCCACGAACGTCAAAGTGCTGAACGTACAACACCTCTCCCGGTATCCACACGTGCGAGGAGGATCTCTGACGGCGGACTGGTAGGTCCGGTGCGACGGCTGGACTGAGTGGGGCTAGGGTTCCCAACGCATGGGAGTGGAGTAATGTGCCCGTTGGGCAACATGTGCCCCTCTTTATATAGCAAGTGGTAGTGGGCTTCACAACGCTTGTGGCCCATTCCCTCTGTGAGTCTGACTCACAAAATCAGACCATTTCTGGTTCGGGTCCAACCCGACCAATACACTTGCTCCCGCTCTTAAGTGTGCGACCCTGCAGGCTCATGGCGACTTGGACACGATTAGAGTCCAACTCTCAGTCGATCAATCGGTAGCGGCTCCTAGCAGAACGTGCCGACTCCCAAGTGCCATAGAGTCATGACGACATACCTTCCAATGTGACTTTCATCTTAGTCCCTTTTGCCTCACGATACACCTTGTCGAACTATAGGCGAATTATCGTCATCCCTTAATAGCTCAACTCTCTTCTCGGTCCGTGATATATGATTCATCTGACTAACTCTTAGTCAATAGACCCAGTTAACACTTAACTGAGTCACGCATGGCCATGCTTCTGGAATCATATCACTAGAGAGGGCCCAGAGAATATCTCTCCATTCGGAGGGGCAAAATCCCATCTTGATTATCCACATCATGCAGCTTGCTTCTCATTCGACCCGAACTCTGCCTTTATAACTGCCTTGTCACAGAACAACGTTTGACAGAACCTAAGTCGGTGATCCACAACTCGGATTGTGCGACAACCTCAGGTCTAAGGATTACAATTATTGAGACATGCAAATGACGACTTACTCGTTGTATCTCAATATGGGTCAGTCGTACTTGCTAAACTTTTTAGCCAAGTCTGTGAACGTTGGAATGGCATCGCCATGCCCATGACAAGTGGAACCGAGTCATCAGCCAACACTCACATTGGTCTAGGGTGTGTGTCCAGCACAACCTTGATGACCAAGGACAATTTAGCATGAACAACATGAATATATAGTTCCACAATCGAATCACATATTCAATGACATATATCAGATGTTCAAAACAAGGACGACTTAATAACTTTATGAATACATTGGGAATTACATCATACATGATTGCCTCTAGGGCATATTCCCAACAGTCTCCCACTTGCACTAGAGTCAATCATCTCGACATCATATGTCTAGGCATCGAATGCCCATACCTCTCATGTACGCCTCATGCTTTGGCTGTGGTAGCGCCTTTGTCAATGGATCTGCAATGTTTGCATCCGTGTGTACTTTGCATAACTTGATATCACCTTGTTCGACAAACTGGAGAATGAGGTGGTAACGCATGAGTATATGTTTGTTCTTCTGGTGTTGTCTAGGTTCCTTGGCTTGTGCATAGCACCATTGTTGTCACAATATACGTCTAAAGGATTGGATGCGCCCTGAACCACACCAAGATCCATCAGGAGGTTCCTGATCCAAACAGATTCCTTTGCAGCCTCCGAGGCAGCAATATACTCAGCCTATGTTGTAGATGCAGACACGGTATCTTGCTTGGAACTCTTCCAGCTCACAGCCCCTCCGTTCATTACGAACACGTATCCAGATTGCTAACGAGAATCATCTGAGTCGGTGAGATAACTCGCATCCATGTAACCCTTTACACTGAATTCCTCATCACCTCCATAAACTAGGAACATTTCCTTAGTCCTTCTCAAGTACTTAAGGATGTTTTTAACCACTGCCCAGTGGGCTTCGCCAGGGTCAGCCTGGTATCTGCTCATTACACTTAGAGCATAGAAAAGATCTGGCCTAGTACAAATCATGGCATACATGATGGATCCGATTGCCGAAGCATACGGAATCACACTCATCCGACTTCGCTCATCAGTCATCAAAGGACACTGAGTCTTGCTAAGTTTTACACCATGGGACATCGGTAAGAACCCCTTCTTAGACTCTTACATTTTGAATTTCTTCAAAACTTTGTCCAGGTATGTACTCTGACTCAATCCAATGAGACGCCTTGATCTATCTCTATAGATCCTGATTCCTAATATGTAAGTCGCCTCACCCAAATCCTTCATTGAGAAACTCCTTTCCAATGATTCTTTGGTTTCTTGCAACATCATGACATCATTTCCCATCAGTAATATGTCATCCACATATAAGATTAGAAAATTTACATTTCTCCCACTAAACTTCTTGTATAAACAAGAATCATGATCGCTCTTGATGAAGTCAAACGATTTGACTACCTCATCAAAGCGAATGTTCCAACTCCGAGATGCTTGCTTCAATCCATAAATGGATTTCTGAAGTTTGCATACCTTGTCGGCATTAGCTGGATCAACAAAACCTTCGGGCTGTATCATATACACGTCCTCAGTTAAATTTCCAGTAAGGAAAGCCGTCTTGACATTCATCTGCCATATCTCATAGTCAAAATAGGCTGCTATGGCTAACATGATCCGAACTGACTTAAGCATCGCTACAGGCGAGAATGTCTCGTCGTAGTCAACTCCTTGAACCTGTCAGAACCCTTTCGCGACAAGTCGTGCTTTGTAGACAGAAATATTTCTATCCATATCAGTTTTCTTCTTAAAGACCCATTTGCACTCGACGGGTCTTGCACCGTGAGGCAGATCAACCAAATTCCAAACTTGTTTTTCATCCATGGACTTTACTCGGATCTCATGGCTCCAAGACATGACTCGGAATCAGATCCCACCATCGCTTCCGAATAAGTTGTCGGCTCATTACTGTCTAACAGTAAAACATCACGAGCATTTTGTAGTCTGGCAGATCTCCGTGGTTCAGGTGCTGTTACCAGTGTAGGTACCACGACTGGCTCAGCCTCCAAGGCCCTTGCCGACTCGCCCCTAGACGGTTCCTCTCGAATTTCTTCAAGTTGCACTGTGCTCCCACTGACTCCCCGATTGAGAAACTCTTTCTCAAGGAAGACACCATTCCGAGCGACAAACACTTTGCCCTCTTCCCGGTTGTAGAAGTAGTACCCCAAGGTTTCCCTCAGATACCCCACAAAAATACACTTATCCGACTTGGGCGTGAGCTTGTCCGACTGAAGTCGCTTGAAAAATGCTTCACAACCCCAAATCTTAAGAAAAGACAAACTTGGCCTTTTGCCAGTCCACATCTCATGTGGTGTCTTCTCTACTAACTTTGATGGTACTCTCTTTAGTGTGAACGCTGCAGTTTCTAGACAATAACCCCAAAATGATAAAGGTAGATCTGTCCGACTCATCATTGATCGTACCATGTCCAACAAGGTCCGATTTCTCCGTTCCGATACACCGTTCCTTTGCGTTATACCCGGCGGAGTGAGTTGAGGAACTATTCCACAACTGTTTAGATGGTCATCAAACTCATGGCTCATGTACTCGCCTCCACGGTCCGACCGTAGAAACTTTATTTTCTTGCCGAGCTGATTTTGTACTTTGCTCTGGAATTCCTTGAATTTCTCAGAGGCTTCCGACTTGTGTTTCATTAAATAGATATATACATACCTACTCAAATCATCAGTAAAAGTAATGAAGTACTCATAACCACCTCTGGCTGTCGTGCTCATTGGACCACATACATCACTATGTATTAGTTCCAACAAGTCGGACGCCCTTTCACAACTCCTTGCAAAAGGTGTCTTGGTCATTTTGCCTAGTAGGCATGATTCGCATGTCTCGAATGACTCTAAGTAGAACAAAGTTAGAAGTCCATCATCATGGAGCTTCTTCATGCGCTTCCAACTTATATGACCAAGCCGACAGTGCCAAAAATAAGTCATATTAAGATCATTTGGTTTCAACATTTTCACATTTATATTATAGACTGATTCACTATCAGGATTCAAAATAAATAACCCGTCCTGAACGGGTGCAAAGCCATGAAACATATCTTTCAAATATAAAGAACAACCATTATTCTTAATATTCGACTCATAACCTTGTCTCATCAAACATGAGGCGGAAATAATGTTTCGACTAAGCACTGGAACATAATAACAATTATTCAGCTCCATTAAAAATCCTGAAGGTAAATGAAGTTGCATCATGCCGACTTCCAACGCAGCGACTCTCGCCTTGTTGCCGACCCGAATATCAACCTCTCCTCTTACCACGCTCCTAGTTCTTACCAGTCCCTGCAATGAGTTGCATATGTGTCGTGGTGGTGTCACGGCAGATGCCATAGGATGGCTAAAGATGTGGGGACGATGGACGCTGGAGGCGCTCAGGGAGGGATCACGCAGCGAGTAGCCGCGTGAGGATGAATCTAGCACTGCAAACAACAAGATCTACCCAGGTTCAGGGCCCTCGTGTGGAGGTAAAACCCCTACTCCTGCCTTTCTCTCTTTGTATTTGTGTGTCACCGAGTAGCCACAGTACAAGTTCTGTTTACAACCGGGTAGCCGCCCTTCTCTCTATGCAACTGTAGCCCCTAGTTGTCTCGTCCCTCGCGCAGGAGGAGGCAGGGCACCTTATATAATGGTGCCCAGCCGGATACAGCCAAGATGTCGACATAATGTGCACACTGTACACTTCCAGCTTCCCGCTGACAGCTTTGGCTTCCTAGTTTGTCTCCGTGTGGAAACTCGTTGTGCAAAACCAAGAAGCTGATCTGTTATCACTGACACTGTCACGGGGTGGGCCCCCCTAACCTGCGATGCCCTGCTGACACCCTGGCGCGGATAAGCACGCGCTCTGCAGATGAACAGTGCTTCAGTACGGACCCAGGATACGCGGGATCCTGTGTCAGAACGGCTCCTTTGACTTCTGGCCCGGGTAGGAGACCGCCATTTCTACTCGGACCACTTCCTCTACTCGGAGGAGAATAACTTCCTTGATTCTTCCTCCTGGCCATCAGTGTGTACGGCCGAACAGCAGTCGACCGGGTAGCGAGTACCGGGTAGCCAGCTACTCTGCCAAACGTTTCTTCTGATCTTGCCCTTAGCACTTGCCTTTGAACCGAAGCTGGTAGAGTCCTGCAAACTCGTTCACTGGGCTCTGCCAGCTTAAAACCAATCTTGCCTTTGAACCTTAGGTCGCTGAGTAGAACCTCCGAGTAGCCCCCAATTCTGGCTTGAGTCTCTTCTCTTCCGAGTAGAACTATTCCTCTTCTCTGTCGCCGAGTAAAATGACTTTGCGGAATTCCTGGGGAGAATCTCGGCGTGGCAAACCAAATCCACCTTTCCGCACTGCAACTGGGCACGTGTCACGTTCTCGTACCCCCGACGCCTCGGTGCCCGGGATATGGCAGGCCACGCGCCCATCACTGCGGCCTGGGCCCACCGGCCCGCTAGGTCACATCAAGTGCAGTTATCACCCACGATCTTGAGGTGGGATCAATTGCGGCCGTTACGCGCGCGATATGCGCTGTGTGCATTTCTAACCGGCCCGCACCCCACGTTGCACGATCTCTGCGCACAACTGATCCCACTAACGTTACTAGTAACGGCTATCCGAGGGGAGGGATAAATACCCCCTCGGTAACTCCTTCTTCCCCTTCCTGCTCCCATTCACTTCTTGTCTCTTCGCCTCTCTGCCGCCACCGAACACTCCGCCGCCACGCTTCTCACCGTGCCGCTGCTCCCTGCGACGCCGGTAGGCTAGCAAATCCCATCAATCTTCCACGAATCTCCACCAAATCCCCTCGCATCGATGGCCCGCGACGATGACGCCCGCGCCGGATGGGCTGGATACGAGGTCACTGCAGACGATTGCCAGTGGCTGGTGAATACTCGCCGGGTTCCCGCCGGCGTGCGCTGCAGGCCTTCGAACGGAGAGCTCGTCCCCACTCCGGAGGCGGACGAGTTCTTCGTGTTCCTCGCTCACTTCAAGCGAGGATTCGGGCTTCCCGTCTCGGATTTCTTCCGTTCCTTCCTCAACCACTTCGGGCTCCAGCCGCACCACCTGCCGCCGAATGCCATGGTGATGCTCGCATACCACGCCGTGGTGTGCGAGGCGTTCTTGGGTGTGCATCCCACGGTGCACACCTGGGCGCGCTACTTCTTCTTCCGGAAGCAGAGCGTGCCCAAGCCGGGTAGCACAGAGAGCACCCGCAGCATGACCAAGACTGGCAGCGCTATGATGCTGCAACGCGGCGGGACCAACCACCCGCGCATCAAGGGCCTCGACTCCGTGCGCAAGTGGCAACGGTCGTTCTTCTACGTGAAGAACGTTGCTGCTGAAGAGGGATCGCCAATTGTGGATCGGATCAATCTCCCCAAGTGGACGAACACGGTGCCTACCCAGCAGAATTGGAGATACAAGCCACAGCTGCTAGGCGACATCCTCCAGATCAACAAGCGCCTCATCGAATTGAAGGATCTGGGGCTGAAGAGCGATGATCCGATCGCGTGCTGGATCTCCAGGCGAGTGCTCCCGCTGCAGCGCCGTGCGCACCTCATGTGCTACATGGGGGGCAAAAGAGACTGCACACGGACGACCACGTTCGAGTTGAGCAACGCGGATGTGGCCGTCTGAGCGCGCTCGATCATGAACACTGGCCTCACCGACAACTGGCAATACGGCTTCGTGCCGTATAGCCGCGAGGCGCCCATCGGACAGGTTGGTACCTTTATGCTTTATCTTTGCATCATGATGCCGAGTAGATGGCTTTCTGGCTTAGGATGCTTAGTATTTGCATGATGTACCGAGTAGAACACCTATTAGTGTCTCCTAGGCTTTATGTGCTTTGAGCTTGCACGCCATGTCGAGTAGACAACACTTGCTAGTATCCGCTTAGGCCCTACGTGCTCTGTGTTTGCACGCCATACCGAGTAGGGCACTTTCTAGTATCTGTTAGGCTTTGTGTGCCTTGTGCTTGCACGCCATACCGAGTAGGGCACTTTCTAGTATCTGTTTAGGCTTTATGTGCTTTGTGTTTGCACGCCATACCGAGTACTGGATCTTTGCCTAACACGCTTTGCACTTGTATCTTGTATCAAGTAAGATTCCCTTACGTTGCTCAACTGATTTGTACTGCCTGCTTGTAATTTCAGCACCTTGACCGCCAGCTCGCTGAAAACCAGGAGCGCCTTGAGGCCAACTGGGACCCAGACCGGACGGAGGATGACGACACCGCATACGACACCCAGGACACCCTCTCTGTCCCTCGTGCCGATCATCATGGTAAGCACCACGTCGATGCTTCCATTCGGGATTGGTCTGAGGACGATGAAGAAGGTGACTGAGCTCGCCTCTGCAGCTACGGGTACCGCTATTTCTCCTTCTTTTCCGCTTCTCACCTGCTTCCTCTCTTCTACTCTACAGACGACGCCGACGCGGACGAGGAAGACGAGGACGTCTTCGACGTCGATCCGCTTGAGGTGGCCGCTCCCACCACTCGGAAGAGGGTGGGTAGCGGTGCTCAAGAGTCCGCCGCCAAGAAGCCGAAAGCCGAGAAGAAGAAGAAGCAGGTTTCAGGCCGAAGGCTACCCCCTTCCCGCAAAGGGTAAGCAGTTCCCCTCTGGTTTACATCTTGTCAAGGCTTCCTGGTGTTCTTCTTTCCTTCCCCTTTTCTGAATTTCTTTTTCTCTTCAGCGCTCCCTTGGACGCTGATGCTGCTGCTGCCCCCGCCAAGTCCAAGAAGAAAACACCCGTCGACCTCGAGTCGCTCATCAATCGTGATGAGGACGAGGAGGAGCCAGCCGCACGGGATAGGACGCGTGAGTCCTCTCCCGTGAAGGAAGAAGAATAAGGCACCAATGCCCCGGACACGGGCGCTGGTGTTCAAGACATGGAGACGGAGCAGCAGGCCCGCGCAGAACCAGATGCGCAGGGTGCTGCTCAAGATGAGACCCCCTCTTCTCCTCTAGCTGCCACAGCTGGGGAGAACGCTGAACAAGATGCCGAGTACCAAGACCGTGCCGCCCTTGAGCGGCAGGAGGAGAACCAGGAGCAGCCGGAAGCTGAGGCTGCTGTCCAAGATGACCCCGCGGCCCCGCCGCGGGTAGAAGTAACAGGAGATGCACAATCAGATCCCGCTTCCGAGCAGCGGGTTGAGACAACTGCGGTGGAGCCAAACCCGCAGAGCCAAGCGCAGCCAGACGCTGCGTCGGGTAGCCAGCCTCCAGTGCCGCCTACCCCGCAGGCTGCTCCACCCACGGCACCAAGCTCTCCGCCGCCCGCGAAGAAGACTAAGACTGCACCGAGCCCTCCAGCCAAACAGGTCACCAAGAAATCAGATGCCGCCAGTAAGCAGGCCACCCAGCCTGATGCTCCAGTCCGCAAGAACCCACCGCGCAACGCTGCGCTGGACTCTGCCAAGATGCCACCACCAAAGTTGCCCGTGAAGCCTGCCGCGACGACTGGGCAGCTCACCATCGGCGCTACTGGCATCTCGGCAGGCGCAGCCGCGGGATCAAGCGCTCAGGAACCGCCTAGCTACCTGCCCTACATGTTGCAGATGAGCAAGCAGCATAACATCAGTTTGAGCAAAACCGAGCAGCGGCTTGCTATCACGAAGGGCAAGCAGGCCACGGCGGTGGACTCCAAGTTGCCAGCAAAGCACAAGCCCCTCTCGATCTACTCGCGGGAGATCCAAGAGACTGAGGTGGTGTCCCAGGGGCTTGAGCAGATGATCGACCGGGTAGGCTTCATCGAAGCGGAGTGGAATAGCGAGGTCCTTGGCAACAAGACCTGGCACGGCCTGGCCTTGGGCACACTGGACCATTGGCGCACTGACTGGAACAAGGCGGACATGGGGTACAATCCCATGACCATTTCGTCCACCACCAGCACGCTGGCCGCGAGGATGTATGTCCACCGCAAGGCCGCTGAAGATCTCGAACAGACCTATGCTGTAAGTTTTGCTTGCTTTCTTCAAGTTGCGGTTTCTTGTTCCGAGTTGCAATTTTCTTTCTTCTTATCTATCATCCAATCCCCGAGATTCGGGCCGAGTAGACGGGTACTCAACCGAGTTGCCGTCTTCTCGGGCCAAATCTTCAGAACAGCGTCTAACTTCTTTTCTTTCTCCTTCTCAGAATAGCCTCTTGAAGAGGACTACCCTTTACCGGCGGCTGCTCTGGAACCACTCCATCGCCAAGAGGCGCCTTGAGGCCCTGGAAGCGGAGCGCAAGACCGATGCTGAAACGGAGAAAGCAGCCCTGGATCGTGCCCTCCAAATTTCAGCACTCGAGAGTAAGCTTCTAGCTATTCGGTTACTGCGTTTTTTGTTTACGCCCGTATGTGCTCTTTGCTCTAACTCCTTCTACTCTGTAGGCAAACTTGAGACGCTGACAGAGGAACACAAACACTGCCATGTGTTCGTTGAGTCTGCTGAGAGCAAGATTAAGGAACTTGAAGGTGGGTAGCCGTCTTCTTGGTTATTTTACTCCTTTCTCTTGGCTTCCCTGCTCACTGTGCCGCTTCTGTCCGTAGAAGAGTACAAGAAGTTCCGTGAGGAGCATCTTGACTATCTGAAGCCCGCCGAGTTGAAGCAGCAGATTGAGAGCCTGGAGGTAGAGTTCAGGACCAGACACCTCGCCGAGATGGAACCGCTGCAAGTCCAACTGAAGACTGCCCTCCAGGATGCCCTAGACTTGACTGCCGAGAAGGACAAGATGGAGGCAGCTTTCAAGGCCAAGCAGAGAGCCCTTGAGTCGGAGAATGAGGTGCTGAAGAAAAGCAATGTGGACCTCATGAGCCAGCTGGCCGAGTTTCGCAGGGTTGAAGAGAAGCACATTGCGGATGAGGAGGGCTGGAGAAAGAAGCTGGAATCGCTACTCTGCAAGCTCAACAGTAAGTTCTCGCTTCTCGGCATCTGCTTGTTTCCGTCTTCTTCTGTTTGGCTTGATTTGCATCTCTTTTCTGCCTCTGTTTCTAATCTCTTTCTGATAGCAATTGTAGAAACCTTCCCCGACCTCTACTCGACTTGCACGCCTGCCTTGGCTAAGGCGCAAAAGATTTGAACAGAGAAGGGTCTGCCCACGGACACCAAGTCTTCAATTGAAGATAACCTTTCGAGCATGCAGACACAGCTTCAGCAACTTAGGGGCTTAGGTACTGACTTGGTGCGCACCGCCTTCAATCTGCACTCTCTTTTCTGGCCACAGGATGATGCGCCAGCAACCATCCGCGCGCTCGCCGAGAAACATAATGGTGCCAAGGCCGAGTTGAAGAAGTGGCGGGCAGGCGCCGACATGCTTCTCCTCTTCATCTGCAGCTGGTATGAGAATCTAAATCTCAATATCATCCTCGAGATGCGCCGGGACTCGAAGTGGGAGAAAGATCCCGAGTGCGTGACTCGCCGCCAGGCGGTCGCGTACGAGATCGCCTCCTACGCTGATACCGCGCGCTTCATCGAGGGCCTCACTGAGCCTGACACGGAGGCGGAAAGCGAGGGTGATGAAGATGACGACGAGGAAACCGAGTCGGACGACTTGGGATGCTTTGAAGAGACGAGCGCCGAGAAGGGGAAGGGCAAGGCCGTCGCGGGTAGCGACGAGGAGATCGAGAGCCAAGACACCACCCAGGGTGCAGCTCCCGAGATGGGCTCATCTTCCGGCACGGCACTTGGCGATGCGGTGCTACCCCGCACTCAATCCGACCCCATCTCGGTGGCCACTGCCACCTCAGATCAAGCTGCTGCCAACCCTGAAGCGGACGCCGCCAACACCAACTTGGAGAACACCGCTACCTCGAGCTAGTTCTTTCCTGAAACACTTATACTTTGAAATTCTCAACAGATCCCCGGGATGCCGGGTGCAAATGTATCAAACAATTACCCTTCCCGTTGCTACTCAGTTTTTATTCCACTTGATGTTTTATGCTTAGTAATTTGAGCAGCTTTGGCTCGATGCCGGGTTGCGTTATCATGCGAGTCCCCGAGTTGCATTTTTCATCCACTCTTCCTTTTTATCTCAGCTCTTACCTGCAACTTGTTGCTTTTTTGGTATTCGAGTCACGAGAGTTCAAAGTTGGAGTTTCAAATACTTAGCCACTTGGAAACAGTCATAGTAACGCTACGCACCACATAGCCGAAAAAAGTTAACCAAAAAACAGTAAAAAACACTCTATTCGGTTGCCAGACGCGTCCTTCCCTTTGCAATTTTTCATGTGTTCATTGACTCTTTGGCTTGTTCTCTGGCTTGCCATGAAGCCGGGTTGCGGACAGCAGCAGAGTCGCAGAGTGTCCGGTGAGTGTAAATACACTACTTTGTATGCTTTTGAAATTCTAAGCGTAGCAACCGAGTAGACAAAGATACAGCAGAATAGAAACACTTAGAACAATTTGGACGAGGGCAGTCCCCGAGTTCAATTTCAGATTGCAGAGTAGTAGTTTAACTTGGATAGGAGAGTACATACACACTTTTGCTCATGAATGAAAGCGACGAAGTAGAGCTACATTCCAGGGGCGTTTAGATTCCTCCCCAGCTTTATCCGGCATGTTCTTCTGCGATGGTTGCGCATCTACAAGGTAGTACGCATCATTGTGTAGATCCTTGCTCACAATGAAGGGCCCTTCCCACGGAGGGGATAGCTTGTGCATCCCGGCTGTGCGCTGCACGAGTCTAAGGACCATGTCTCCTTCTCGGAAAACCCTTGGGTTCACTTTCCGGCTATGATAACGCCTCAAGTTTTGCTGGTAAACAGCTGAACGTGACAAAGTAAGCTCTCTTGCTTCATCTAGCAGGTCAACGTCATCTTCTCGAGCTTCTCTCGCCTCCGCCTCAGTGTAGAGGGTTACTCGGGGGGAGTCATGCTCTAGGTCGATTGGCAACACGGCCTCAGCCCCGTAAACCAAGAAGAATGGTGTGTAGCCGGTTGACCGGTTAGGGGTAGTCCTTAGACTCCACAACACAGCTGGCAACTCGTCTAACCAGCACCCTGGTGTTTTCAGCAGCGGCTCAATCAGCCTTGGCTTTATGCCTGCAAGCACCATGCCATTTGCTCTTTCCACCTGCCCATTCGAGGCAGGATGCGCGACAGACGCGACATCTAGCCGGATATGCTTATCTCTGCAGAATCTCACCATGGCACCCTCAGCAAAATTCGTGCCGTTATCCGTGATGATGCTGTGCGGGTAGCCGTATCTCGGGATCACATCCTTTAGGAAACTCACAGTCGTAGCTCCATCACACTTCCGAATAGGCTTCACTTCAATCCACTTGGTGAACTTATCAACCATGACCAAGATGTGTGTCATGTTGCCTCTAGCCGGTTTGAAGGGACCAACCATATCCAGACACCAAACAGCAAATGGCCAAGTGATGGGAATTGTTTTCAACTTGGAAGCAGGCATGTGGATCTTACTTGCGAATCCCTGGCAGCCGTTGCACTTTCTCACAATATCCTCAGCTTGCTTCAAAGCAGTGAGCCAGAAGAAACCATGCCGAAAAGCCTTCTTGACTAGAGCCCGAGAAGAAGCGTGATGCCCGCATTCCCCTTGATGTATTTCCACCAGAATTTCTTCTCCTTCTTCTGGTTCCACACAGCGTTGCAGCACGCTAGTGGGACTTCTTTTATGCAGCACTTCTCTGAAGATGGTGTAGCCCTTGGATCTTCTCTGAATCTGCCTTGCGGTAACCTCATCATCTGGGAGGGTGCCGTCCTTAAGAAAGGATAATATGGGCATAGCCCAACTCGGCGTCTCCCGTGCGGGAAACACTGGTTCGTCCACTTCCATCGGAACAACCACCGTTGCGTCTTTTTCTGAGTTGGGATTGACTCTCTGCAGCCCCGAACGGTTTGCAAGGACTTCTTCAAGGAATGCGACAGTCCCCGAGCTGAGAGGGGCAGTCCCCGTGTAAGGAGGAGCAGTCCCCGAGTAGTGAGGGACAGTCCTCGGGTTGCAGGCGCCAGTCCCCGGGATGGAGACTGCAGTCCCCGGGTCCTCTTTTGCACCTTCCCAATCAATCTCCATTGGAACTGCTTCTTCATTAGGCAGAGAAGGAACGAAAATGGACTCCGAGTTGGGGATGGCTTGATGGATGGCTTTCTCAAATGCTCCAAGGCAATCCCAGCCGGGATGTACTGCCGAGAAGACCCCAACTTGGACAGCTCATCAGCTGCCTCGTTCTCTGCTCGGTGTATGTGTTGGAACTCGCAACCTTCAAAGAATCCTGTCATGGTTTTGACCAGGAAGCGGTATGATGCCATGTTGGCATCCAGAGCGTCCCAAGTGCCAGAAACTTGCTGCACAACTAGATCCGAGTCGCCATAGCATATGATGCGTTGCACCCCAACTTCCTTTGCTACTTTCAAGCCATGTACCACAGCCTCGTACTCTGCAACATTGTTGGATGCCTTGAAGTGGATTTGCAGCACGTATTTGAGTTGATCTCGCTTGGGTGACGTAAGCACCACGCCAGCACCAAGGCCCTCCTTCATCTTGGAGCCATCAAAGTGCATCTTCCAGTAGTTGGATACCGGAGTAGGAGGCTCATACTGCACCTCAGCCCAATCCACAAGAAATTCTGCCAGAATCTAAGACTTGATGGCTTCTCTTCTCGCATACGCGGGAGCGTAGGCGGCCAGCTCGATTGCCCACTTGGCTACTCTGCCACTTGCTTCCTTGTTACCCATGATATCCGAGATGGGAGCCGAGCTCACCACCCTGATGGGGTGTTCCTGGAAATAGTGCTTCAGCTTCTTGGAGCCCAGGTACACGCCGTAAGTCATCTTCTGGTAGTGCGGGTAGTTCTGTTTTGAGCTTGACAGCACCTCACTAAGATAATATACTGGCCGCTGCACGCTTTTGCCTTCCTCTTCTCGCTCCACCACAATCACCACGCTTACCACTCGATTGGTAGCAGCAATGTATAGCAGCATTGGCTCCTTGGGTAGCAGACTAGCCAAGATGGGAGCGCTACCCAGCATTTCCTTTAGCTCTTTGAATGCCACATCAGCTTGCGGTGTCCATACGAACTTGTCGCTTTTCTTCATCAACTGATACAGGGGCAGGGCCTTTTCGCCCATTCTGCCCAAGAAACGGCTCAGAGATGCCAAGCAACCAGTGAATTTTTGCACATCCTTCAGGGATATCGGCAAAGACATGCTTTCAATAGCTTTTATCTTTGAAGGATTGGCCTCAATGCCCCGACTGGATACCAAGAAGCCGAGTAGCTTGCCAGCCGGGACGCCAAAGGTGCATTTACTCGGGTTCAGCTTCATCTTATACTTGCGCAAGTTAGCGAAAGTTTCCTCAAGGTCACTAAGCAGAGTATGTGTTTTATTCGTTTTGATGACAATCTCATCTACGTACACCTACACATTCTTGCCAAGTTGATCATGCAAGCATTTTTGCATGCATCTCTGATAAGTGGCACCCGCATTCCGCAACCCGAAACACATGACACGATAGCAATAAGCCCCGTACGGGGTAATGAAAGCAGTCTTTATTTGATCAGCAGGGTTGAGAGCTATCTGATGAAAACCAGAGTAGGCATCTATGAAAGACAACAGTTCACAACCAGCAGTGGAATCGATCACCTGATCGATGCGAGGTAACGGGAATGGGTCCTTGGGGCATTCCTTGTTCAAGTCGGTGTAGTCGACGCACATGCGCCATGCGGTAGAGGCCTTGGGGTCCTCCTTCTTCTTCTCAACCATGACCCGGTTGGCTAGCCAATCCGGATGCAGCACCTCCATGATGAAATTGCTTATCAGCAGCTTGGTGATCTGATCACCGATGGCCTTCCTTCTCTCATCTCCGAAACGGCGCATAGCCTGCTTCACTGGTTTGGCGTCAGGACGCACATGTAGCGAGTGCTCAACCAACTCCCTCGGGACACCTGGTAGATCCTCATTGGACCAGGCGAACACGTCCCGATTCTCACGGAGGAAGTGGATGAGCTCGCTTTCCTATTTCTCTCCCAACCCGGAACCAATGATGGCCACGTGGTCGGGGAACTCAGGGTCGACCTGGATCTTCCTCGTCTCCTGAGATGCCTAGAGCGCCGTCCCGTGCTGGGAACTCGGCATGCCAGGCGCACCAGCTTGCGCGGATTGCGCCATAGCCACCACCTCGTACATCTTCTTCTTCTCGGCAGCAATCACCATAGACTCCGCCAACTGAGAACCAGCAGAGGCACACTCCATAGACTTCTTGTAATCACCAGAGATGGTGATCACGCCATTGGGACCAGGGATCTTCATCTTCAGATACACAGTGTGAGTAGAGGCCATGAATTTGCTCAGAGCCGGCCTGCCGAGTAGGGCGTGGTAGGGGCTCTGGTGATCAACCACCTCGAACTGCAGGCTCTCTGTGCGGCAGTTCTCCCTGGTGCCGAATAGCACGTCTATCCATACTCGGCCAATCGGATTGCAAGAGACTCCCTGCACAATGTCGTGGAAAATGGTCTTGCTAGGTAGCAGCATGTTCTCGGCCATACCGAGCTTCTCAAGCGTGTCCCTGTACACAATGTTGATGTTGCTGCCGTTGTCAATCAATACCTTGCTGAACCTCACATTCTTCTCAGGACCCAAGAAGGTGGGATCCAGCACCAGGGCGTAGCTACCCGGGTTAGGCATCACCTTAGGATGATCCGCTCTGGACCACGTGATCTCTTGGTTGCACCAGTGCATGTAGTGAGGAACAGCAGGGATCACAACATTGACCTCCATGGCACGCCTATGCTGAGACTTCTTGTCGACAGGCTCAGAGGTGAAGATCATGTAGCTCTCGTGATGCTCCTGGTACCGGTTGCGGTCTCCGCCACCATTGTTGCCGTTGTTGTTGTTACCTTCGTTGTTGTTGTTGTTGTTGCCTCTGTTGTTGTTGTGGGTGTAGTAGTTGTTGCTGTTGTTGTTGCGGTAGCCATCGTTGTTGAAGTAGCGGTTGGCTCCTAAAGCCACCTGGTTCACATTCTCTCTTCTCGGGAAAGCTGGAGGCCGAGCAGCGGGTGCGCGGGCAGGCTGCAGAGCGGCGTTCGCAGCTGGCAGAGGAGGAGGAGGAGGAGGCAGGCCCTCATTCTTGATTTCTTCCCACCAACTGCACTGCCGAGTAGTGTGGTCGGCGGGTCTTGCGGGATGCCGAGTGTGGAAACTGCATGGGCCATCCTTCATGTCCTTGAAGACAAAGTTTGGTGCCGGACCCGAGTTGCCGCTACCCTGCTGGGAAGCGCTGTATGGCTTCTTGTTGCCTTGGCCCTGATTCTGGTTTTGCCCGTACTGGGCTCCAGCAGTTTTTGGCCTCTGGCTACTCCCAGCTCCAGTAGCCACAGCATTCACCTCCTCAGGATCGTACCGGGTATCAATCCGGTCACCTCTGCGCTTGTTGCGGAACTCATTGTGCTTGTTGATGTTGTTGTTGTAGTTTCTTCTCGGCTCAGCAGTATCAAGAAGAGGCTGAGTTGGGTCGCCTAGTGCGTACTGATCCGCGATCCGGATGGTCTCCGCGAGAGTACTCGGCATCTCTCTGCAGCCTTTGCCACAACATGCTGCCATGCCTGCAACCCTGTGCAAACCAAGTGATGGCCTGGGCCTCATTCACACCTTCACAGGTGTTCCTCAGAGTACTCCACCGAGTAAGATACTCTCGGTCCGTCTCCTCTTCCCGCTGCCTGCAAGCGGATAGCTGCTGCGGCCTATTCGGCCTCCGGTAGGTGCTGGTGAAGTTGCTGACAAATGCCTCCACGAAGTCAAGCTAGCAGTTGATGCTGTGCTTGGGCAGGTTGTTGAGCCAAGTTCTTGCTGGTCCCTCGAGCACCTGCGGGATGTACCGCACGGCCCATCTCCGGTTGCCGCCTGCAATGTGCACGGCTGTGACATAGTCATTGAGCCAATCTTCCGGCTTGGTGCTGCCGTCATAGCACTTGGTCCCCCTAGCGAGCTGGAACTGCTTCACGGATGGCTTCGTCATGATGCGGGGGCCAAAGCATTCTGGGCCAGGCGGCCCTTTGCTCTCGAGTTGCGCGGACAGCCTGATCCGATCCAGCTTGTGCCTGGCGTCACTGGGCTCCAGCACGCGTTCACCCACTCGATCCAGGATGTCATAGCCGGTCAACCCCATAGCCGAGTAGCCATCATCATATCTGTCCACCTGCACAACCGCAGGCTGCTCCACCGGGTTGGCGGCTGGTGTGACTGCACGCGACTGCTGCCTCGGCCGAGTAGGCTGAGCAACCTGATGCCGAGAAGGACCTGGGCGATCTCCATCTCGCGCCTGGCTTTGAGCTTTATGGGCTTGATAGCCTGCTCCTGCAGCGTTGTGTTTTTGACCGGACTGTCGCGGCACAGCATGCTGTTTCGCGGCGACAGCCGGGTCGTACACCTGCATCTGCCTGTCTCTGCCGGAATGCCCACTTCGATCCCTCTCACGGCTGGGATGCGGTGATGAGGCCTGATCGTTAGATCTAGCCGCATGCGAGTGCACCACCTGAGAGGCTCCAGCACCCGGATTGGCTTTCCGGAACTCCTCGTTCTGCCTAGCAGCCTCTAGCACCAGTTCATTGAGACTCTCCTGCTGCCTAACGCGCGCGTCGCCAGCGAGATGCGGCAACTCAGCAGCTACAGCCTCATCAGCTCTAAGGGTTTTGGCGGGGGTGCTGTATTTGGGTCTGGTGGTGGTGGTGTTTTGGCTAGCAGCTTGGCCAGCAGTTTCACCAACTGCTGCCATCTCGGTGCCTAGGTTGCAGCGTGTAGCACCTGCCTTGGAAGGCCTCCTCACTACGGGCGTAAAGCCGTGAGCTCGGTTGTACTCGTTCTGGTCCAGGTTCAGCTCAAGCCTAACCTTATCCAGCTCCGCCTGCTCGGCGAGCAGCGCCTGGCGCTGCTGGTCGAGCTGCGCCCTCATGGTCATGAGCTCGAGCTCGGTGGGAGGCGGCATGCCCACTCGCACGGCGGATGCCGGTATTGTCGATGTCGCGGAAGGAGGGATGTAGCCCGGGATGTTGTGAGGCGCGTCGTAGGGCTTGTGCATTCTCCCGCCAGCACTCGCACCATCAAGATCCTCGATGACTCCCGCGGCGGCAGCCACGCCCTTCCCGGCATCAGCAGCGGGACCGGTCATCATCACCTCCACGCGGTCCGCAGAACAGCCAGTTGGCTTTCCGCGGGCAGCGATAACAGCAGGGGGATCTTCCGCGACATGCACCTGCTCGGGGTACTCACGGTCGATGACGGTGGTGACGTAGACGAGGTGCGAGCCGAAGGAGAACACCGAGCCACCCTCCGGCATGGCCCTGCCGCCGAAATCGCCGGCGTTGTTGGTGACGAAGTCGAAGGAGCCGAATCTGTGGACGAGGCCACAGACCACGCGCTCTCCAGTAGCAGAAATCGATCCCGTCCGAACGGAAACTCCAGCCAGCGCCGCTGGTTGCCCCACGGTGGGCGCCAACTGTCGTGGTGGTGTCACGGCAGAAGATGCTAGGATGGTCGAG